>JXXA01017033.1:0-12037 GCA_000956255.1 Anopheles punctulatus
ATAATTTTAATGAATGCTTTGCTAAATTTTCCTTAATGCTGGATTAAATTTAACTTACTTTATTTTAAGTTCCCATGGAAGAAATGGCTAAATCACGACTGATTTAAATTATTTTTACTTTTTCAGTTAGTAAAATCTTCAATCGTGGCAAAGTGAATTTTACTGCAATGTTTATTAATTTTTGCGTTTTCCAAGCCATCATAAACAGGCATAGTAGAAATCCTCATAAATCAAAATTTGTCTTATTATTCTTTTTTGATATAATGAAAATTATGTAAACAATTGATTGCATCAGAACATTTATATGTTTATTAATGTTTCTGACCATAATAACCTAATTTTTAACAGTTGTTAGAGTTGTTTTTGTTATAAATTGGCTATAACTTATGTTTGTAACGCACAAAACTGCTGCCACTTTGTGAGATCTTTGGCACTTTAAATACAGATTCTTCATAAAATATTATGTTTTATATTTTGTTCTCACTCTCTTGAGGTTTATCTGCTCTTATATCCTTTTTTGCCTAGCACAACAGTTGGGCTGCCACAATAATAAAAAAAATTGAAGGTGTTTAGGGAAAGACAGGAACTTTTCCATTTTGAATGAGTTTTTTTTTAGGAAAAATATTGCACATTGTCGTCCAGTTGTACAGCATGTTCTCTTCACTTTAGGGGTTTAAGCGTGCTTTACAATTTTGGTGTGAACAAAAACGCATACATTTGACAAGAATATGGGTCAGCAGCTCTCCGAAACACTTTCAGTTCATCAATCGCCATTAAAATCTATCGTTTCGCTCTAGACGTTTCCGAAATGAAGAAAATACTAACACTTTGGAAGCTGGCTAAGGAAAAAAAGCAACAAACACACATAGAAAATTTAGCTGCTACTTTTTAAGTATCGTTTTCTCCATTAAGCAAGCCACGATATCTCCCGATAGCAGTGACGGCCTCTTAATGACTTCGCAGGCAAAACTCACTGGTTGGCTCGTATGGGCTATTCCTACTGCTTGCATACGCGGTTCGCAGCGCAGTGTCAACAGCCAGAGTCAGTAATGCTTGTTTAAGTTTGTGTGTCGTTTTCTTTTGCGACCCGCAACAACCGCCGCACCGTCGACACGCGCAAAGTCCGGAAATTACCATCCATCCATTCGTCGCACAACAAAAACGCAAAACATTCCGAAAGATCCGTCGATTGATGAGCCGCTTTTATTTGCTGTTCCTATTTTGGGCGGCAAAGGTTTTCTTTGTTTGAGTATCGATGTTTTTCTTCACAGTTATTTTGTAGCCTGGCGAAGTTTTCTTTTCCCGCGTTAATCGAAAGTTTTCCTTCGCTTCGAAAAAGATTTAAGAAAAAAAAACTCCATACAAGGAAAGGGTCGGCGACGATGAATGAAAAGCAAAAGTTTCGTTTGACAGTAGACACTTCGTGCGATTGGAATTTAGGTGAATCCAAAGATAGAATCAAAGTGTATATTTGTTTAACGATGTGCGCTAGACTCAGAAACAACATCATAACAGTTTTTCCACAACGTAAACAACGTCTTTGACCGTTTAAAATTTGCTGTAGAATGTTTGGAAAACTAATTCATTTTTGTATTTGTTTCTAGTAAAAGTTTTGTTTGCTTAAGTGTGTTTAATTATTTTATAATTGGTTTTTTACTTTCGCCCTGCATTTAAACCAAACAAATTTAACATTTCACTTAAGGATTGCTTTTATTCACTTTTAATTTCATCAAACACAATATCAAGAGGTTTCATTTTGTGAAATAAAATAATAAATAAATAATAAATTTTGTGATGAGTGTGATTTCCACTCATTAATGCTTATTTATGAATTACAATAATATATCTTCATATAAACTAATAAATCAGTGGCATTTGAACATAAAGAAACTTCCTACGGGTGAGATGAGACGAATGCGATACAGTGAGAAGGTAATGTTTGCATGTGAGACAAAAGTATGCAATCTACTTTCCATGTATTTGTACATAAAGTCAGTATGCCCTCTGGTGGGAAATTTTACTTTATTCAAACATTAAATTGCATACTTTTAGGGAAAAAATGGAAATATAATCTATTTGACTTACCCAAGTCATACTGGTTCTGTTACGTCAATTATTCACTTGTTTATTCAATACTTTTATTACAATATATTGTTTATGAATCATTTTCCATATCTTCCAAATCTAACTATGTTCATTAGTATTTTTATTTTACTTTATTTTGTAATACTTTCTTTAATACTTCATTGTATTGTATTGTATTGTAAAAATGTATTGTAAAGTATGAGTCTTCCACAAAACAACAATTTCACCTCGAAAAATATGCAAACGTTGGGATAGTTATGTAGTTAATATAATGATCTATTGCTATCTCTGTCATCAAATATTCATATGCTTTGTGATAAATTTGTTTCGTAAACAAAAATTTTGTAATGTTTTAGTAGTGTAAAATTTTTATTTCAAAATATAGTACAGCTGAATTTAAATAGGTGTAATCGGAATGGATGCGGCGTCTTATGTGTAAAATATTTACAGGGAAATTGTCAAACACTAGCTGAAAATCGTCTGCGCTTACGAATGGGTATTTTTTCTGATGCGTCCGGTCTTGTCGGTTACACGGTCGCCTTATCAATAACAGTAGCACCTTTAGTCTTGTTTGAACGTCTCAACTATAGTTTGCTTGTTTTTCAGTGTGGATCTTAGCAGCTTGGAGTTTGTGTTCATTTTTCGTCCTAATCTAAACCGACGACTGAAGCGCAAATGAATCTAGTGGAGTATAAATAAATAAATAGAGGCGCCTTACCGTGTAACATGTACTTTACTTGCAAAAATAGTGTCTAACTAAAGGATAACTGCTGTAAATCTAGCTTCTTGACCTGCGCACCACGCATGCCCTCTTCACCGAACGTTCGTGTGAAACGTTCGGTAGAGACGCATCTAATTATCACAACATACTTTAAAATAAAATCTGCACACCTTGTTTCGCTACTGATCTGCTTCTTATGTTTGTGCTAGGCTACCTCTACGAACACTCGGGAGACAATGCAGAATAAACCGGGCACGGTTTCGAACGATTTGCAGTACGATCTCAGGTTGATCGTTTTCAACATGCCGCTTGCTTTACATAACACCTACACTCACTGGGCTGGCTGTAGGTTGCTTAGAGCAGGGAGGAAAACAGGGATGCGAAGGAAAATAACCTAACCAAAATAAGCGCTACCGTGTTCCGGCGTAAGATGCGCCCCCTTCTCCCCATTACGCTGTATTCTTCGCTGTGTCAACGATCAACCTGTCAGTGGAGCTTTTATCGTCCGCAGGACGCACTTGTCCACCGGCAGCTCGATAGTCAAAACGGCATCTTATAAAACAGAATTCTATGAGTAAACGCAGTATCAAACATCAACAACTACAAGCCAACTCGCTGTCAAGTCGACCGAAACGATCCAGTTGCGTCTTCCATCCTGGAGAGTCTTCTATCGAAGGTTCTATGGGTGTATAGACGCCCGTGGGGTTCGTGCAGTAGCAAGGCTACTTCGTCAGTTCATCAGTCCACAATAGGACTACGGGCTGCCGGGCGATTAGAACTGCAGTATCTGATTGATCCAGTCCCGGAACTCGGATATCCTGGTGTACACACCGGGCTGATTCGGTTCCGCACATCCAATGCCCCAGGAAATGACGCCAGCGAGCAGGAATCGTTTGTCGGTACGCTGGATCACCATCGGACCGCCGGAGTCACCTAGATGGGAATGTGAACGTAATTAGTAGATTTTCGCCCCGATTCGGTCAGCACTCACCTTCGCAGGAATCATAACCTCCTTTCTTCCAGCCGGCGCAGATGAAAATGTGCGGAATGTGTTCGATGTAGCCCGCACTTCGGTACATCGTCTCGCATATTTTGTTCTCGATCACCGGCACGGTAACCTCCTGCAGCACACTCGGTAGCGGTCCATCTGGAAGGCAGATGTAATCGTACCCAGTAGTGAGTTAGCGTCAGTGACGTCGGCACATTCAAACAATCAACTCACCTTCGTAAAGACGACCCCATCCGGTGACGAACGCCGTCCGGCCGATGAAGTTCTCATCATTCTCCGGCACGCAAACGGGAATGATGTTTGGCTGGAAGACTACCGGCTCGTAGAATCTGCGGAAGGGAACGAACGGCCGTTAATCGTGCGATCTGGAATGCGATGGGTGTGTGCGCCGAGAGCTTTCTCTTACCTCAAAAGAGCCAGATCATACTCGAACGTGCGCGGATCGAACTGGGGATGGGAGGCAACGATCTGCACTCGGCGCTCCTGGTAGCCGTACGGTTCTTCCTCGAGTGCCAGATCATATTCGCCCAACCGTAGCAACAGATCCGACGGCGGAACACTGTGTGTGCGAAAAATGAATTGTGTAAAGATCAATCAGTTGATGATTGGCGCGAACCAATCCAGCCGGTACTCACTTGTCAACGCAATGTGCTGCCGTAATGGCCCAGTTTTCGTTCAGCAGTGCCGCACCGCACTTGTGCAGATAGGTGGACGTTCGCCACTGACGCAGTGATATTTGCCACGGCCACCGACCGAACGCTGCTTTCGTGCCACCGACGATACGCGGCTCCGGGAACATCCTTTTGCCGCACACTGGGAGGGTAAAAGAGCGACAAGAGGATTATAGAAAGAAACTTGTACACGGGTCGATATAAACGAACGCAAAACAACAAAAAAAGATCGATAAATAAGAAAATCAGCTTTATCGATGGCACGGATGCGTGCATTAATGAGCGTTGTTGCGGCCGCGAGGATGAATGAATCGTAATTATGCTGCCATAAAAATTGTAAATGATCCTCGCCAATCAGATCTACGGACGATCTTGATCGTACGGTTACGTATCATCCCTGGCGACATGCTGAGTGTGGGAACCAGTTCTGTTCCGTTCCGTTCCGCTTTGCTCTCCTCCCGGTTCCAGTGCAGCGCAGCAAGATTAATTCTGATACCGGCCGTTTCGGAAGGGTCACTCGCACCCGACGACGCTGACCACCACAGCGACACGGGCGTGGATAATGTGTAATGAAATGCATCGCATACCGAAGCGAACTCATCCGATTATCATTAGACAGACCGGGGGGATAAGCGCACGGTGTGCCTGATCGGACACTTTGCCCTTAACCGCGGCCAGCCGCAGCCTGAATGCAGTCTCTTTGCCTGTCAACGAGGGTTTTATGTTTCGCGCTATGTACAATTCGTAGCGCACCTCTACACTGTTGGCATGCGGTGCGGTGGAGCGTACGCGGAGTAATTGAATGTTCAATTACGTACCAGGCAGAAAAAAGAAGACAGTTTACTTTTGATAAATGATGCTACAGTGCTCGGAGCAATTCATCTTCTAGGGATAAAACTATCAACGCCACAAAAGGTAGGAGAATGGGAGATTGATATACAACTTCGATACCAGTTTGTTTCTTCGAGCTAGCAATTATTAGATTAGACTTAAAATTGTTCTTCCGATAAGTGTTCTGTACATGCGATCCGTTCGCAGGCATCGTTTCGGATACATTGTTAACAAATGTCGCGCATCGATCGATCGATCCCGCTTCCACGTACCCAGCGCTGTCAATTTTCCTTTTCCAGCAGCAAAACCGGCAGGATGTCAAAGAACTGGATCCCGCACGCCTTGCAGGCAAACGGTCACAGCGCAATGTCACTAACCGGCGATCGTCGGCTCGCGCAGCGCGGTGCGCCCTGCGGTAACAATTAATTACATAATGTTAACAAGCCAGCGATAAGCCACCGGGGGTTGGGGGCGGCATTCCACGCGCAGCATTCGACGAGGATCGATGCGTCGCATCGCAACCGAACGCGTCGCTATTTGCGATCGGTCAAACGCGGCAAAACCGATGCTACGGACGTGCGCTCGTACAAAGTGTGAAACAAAAACCGGATAACAAACGACCTGTGAATGCCCTGGGACCGGAGGGGTCTCGCGCGCGCAAGGATCACACGCAACGCGTGCAACTGTCAAAGCGGGTGCGTGCAGTAGAGCCCCCGGTGCCCGGTGCCAGGACATAAATCAACATTACCGGTGTGATAGTAATGATACCATTAAGTAAATACAAATAATTTATTTTATTCAAGCCCGAAAAACCTGTAAATCAGGTGCGGCGGACACGTCGACGCACACGCGAAGATGGTCATGGTTGGGTTTGCTTGTCATCTCTCTCCTCCCCCCGGGACTGGACAGAATTCACACAACCCGGGCTGTGCTCTCTTTTTGCGTTCACGGCGTGCCATCGGGGCCAAGATTCGATAATATTTCATACCCCCTAGCAAAAGAACGAGATGAAGTAATTCCATACGTGACCGTCTCTTCTCTATTACGGCGAAGGACACCTACAGCACACCTTTGGATGATCCATCGAGACGGGATCGAATTATGATTTGTTCGTGCAAGGGATAGCACAGCTGTTTAAAACAAATTTAATGCAATAAATTATCCGATCGCACTGCGTGAAACATCTAACCGCGCGTGAAACGTTTCGTGTGGCACCGAGAAAAAGAACCTTGACAGCCGGGAGTGATACCGAAGTACATGCAACTAATTTATCAGACTATCAATCATTTGGCCGGCCATTGTTCCCGGCGTGGCCACCCGAACGGGGGTACGGGCGGGCGCAAATAGAATCTACCTGCCGATAGCGATCAACGTAATCGATTTTGAAACGGGTCGTGCCCGTCCCCGCACCACCATGCTTGCCTTCCGCGTGGAAGCGCTTAGCGTATTGGCAAACCTTCCTCCCGCCCGTGTGGGGTATTGTTTATTTTCTTAAATATTGAACACATAACAAAATCTGCAATAAAGCCAACCTTCGCGCATGAAAATCTTCCTCCCTTTCCGTTGGAGTCTTAAGGCTCCGAGACTCGAGGCAGAATTCCTGCACGAAGATGATACACACATCTCATCGAGCAAAAAAAAAAAAAAGAAGAGGTTCCTGCTTGTCGGGCGTGCGTTGTACAGACGTAGCCTTTTCTTGACCTTCTTCATCCTGCCGGCACCATCCAGCGGCGGATGCTGCGATCCCGGCTTTGCGTTAGGCAATAGGGACACACTCGACCACTAGCCGCGTATGCTACCGGTGGTAATGACAAGCAGAGCGCGCGAAGACACAGCGCAACGGAGGAAAGCAACGCGCCGTGAGCATTGTTGCTTACCGCCCTTTGCGCGAACGGCGAAGAAGAGTAATGCGGGATCGGATCGCTTCGTGACTCGGCGCGAGTCGCGTTTTGCGCTGTGTGTGTGCGCCGTGCGGTTTTACTTCCATGCCAGCTCGCAGACGAAGTGATGGCGTGCGGAGGTAGCATTGAACTTGCTTTCAAGGTTGAAATTGTTTTATGTTATTATCAATTATTTATGTTATATTTTTATGACCATTCGGCCGGGGACCGATTCCAGAGCCTGGAGGCTGCGGTGGTTGTGTCGGATGGAACAGAACATTCGGAGCAGAGCACGCTCGGATGATGGGTGAAGATGGAATGATCCTCGTAATGAGACATAACGTGGCGTTCGTGGCGGAGCTGTCAGTAAACATAGGGTGCTCCTCGCGAGATGAGATAATTTTTTGGCCGCTCTAGTGAGCGCACCCCGCGGGCGGAGTGTTTGCTTGTGCGCGGGATATAGTTCAGTCAGTCGGGTCAAAGGCTTACTCACCGGATCGATAATCGATGCCTTCGAGGGTTGGCAGTGTGGACGTGGTCAGGAAGTCCGGAGCCAACGTTACACCGTCGGTCGTAACGTTGGCGAGCATCGCAAGGGTGGTTGTGGGTGTCGCGGGTGGCAGTGTCGTTTGATTGGTCGCTGTTTGCTCGGGGAACTTGATGGGCATTCCGGTTGTCGTGGCTTCCATGGTAGTAGGTCCACGGTCCGACGTGACCGGCGATGGTGGCAGTGCTGGGGCGGACGTCGCCGTCGTTGACAGCGTAGAGGAAGATGAGCTTGGACTCGTCACATCGCTGGAGATCGAAACTGGTGACAAGGTTGAGGTTGCGATCGTGATGGGATCCAGTGAGCTAGCCGGCTGCTGCACCGTCGTCGGGGAGGTCGAGAGCACGGTGGTGCTTTGCGCCGGCGTGGAGGAAGACGGCAAGCTTTCGTTCGTCACCTTGTGCAGGGAGTCGGTGACGTTCTCGAGGGAGGCCGTCGTGGTGTCGGTTGTTTCTTCACTTTCTTCCGTTCCTTCTTCCTCCTCTTCCTCTTCTTCCTCTTCCTCGCTGGAGCCTTCTTCACTACCGCTGCCGGACTCCGCTTCTTCACCACTGCCCTCGGTCGCACTCTCGATCGATTCCTCGGCCACCGCAGTCGTCGTTTCTCGGGTGAGTATCGCTTCCGTCGTGGACGGGGACGTATCGGAAGGTCGCTTGGAAGATGCCTCGGTCGTGCTGGATGTGCCTGTGAGGCGAGCAAATGAACGGTTATTAAAGGGATCCCTACGGGTTACCTGCCTTACGGGAGGGTAAATAAACCGTCAACATATTTTGATAAGATCGTTGGTCAATCAAAGGGACGCAAGCGAGACTGGCCGAGAATGGATGAGCTAAGAGCTTTTAAAAGGCAAGGATGCGTGCAGTAGACTAGGATCCAGGAGGTCTGACATTTAAATCAAAACGTATAAGCGAAACGATTCGCTTTAATCGTCAAAACCGCCAATGAATAGAGATAAAATTAGACACTTTATTTTAACAGGAGAAGCACGACGAAATCCCCTGGTAACGAATGGAATGAAATATTGCAACAAAATAAGACAACTGACGTTCACTAATGGAGTAGCGAAATACATAAGCTTACATTCATGCGTATTATGTTATTAATGACTGCATTTACGCGCATGCGCATGTCACTGAAACGCGTGCGGCTCCTATCGCTGGTTAGTAGCCCGTGCCCGAGTTCATGCGAAAGCCGCAGAATGAATGAAGTTAGTGTGCGGTTGTGGACCGATTATTTTAAAAGCCATGCAATTTACCAGATTCCTCGCTAGATGATGGTGATGATGGTGCCGATGATGTCTGTTCGGATACGATTGCAAACATATCACTGGTCGTTAATGTCGGTGCAGCGGCGGTGGATGTAAAATGAGTCGAAGCTACAATGGTGGAAGGCATCGTTGTTGTCGCGGTGGCTGCTGTCGTCCCGACCGATGCGTTTATCTTCTCCACCGCTGGGTTGGTGGGTGTGTGGGGTGGTTTAGTCACTGAGCCACTGTCAACTATGGACGATGCGATGGACGAGTGTCGCACCGTGGTGCTCTCTTTGGTGAAGCCGGTAGTGGTGGTGGTTGAAGCACCTTCGGTCGTCTTCGCCTCCAAAAAGTCATCGGTCGTTTGTGCGGGTGTCCGCGAGGTTGAGGTTACTTGCGAATGTACCGAGAGCAGCTCCGGCGACAGGAGAACCGTTGGATGCGATTGGTCCTCCTGCTGGACCGTGTTGTACACGTAGGCCGCCTCGGGGAGAAGCGATTCGATCGGAAGCTTCGTATCTTGCGAGAAGGATACCTCCACGGATGCGGTGGGTGGCGTGTGAGTGGTGGTGGATGGTTCATGCTGGTTAGTTTGATTACTAGCAACGACCTCTTCGGGGGTTAGTGTCTGTATGAGTATCCAGCTGTTGGAAGTGGTCGGGCCTGCAGATGCATGGTGATGAGTGGTGTAAGAGGGCATGCGAAACAATGAATTTTTTGAGCGGACATTGGTGTCACTTACCTTGATTGACGATTGGACGCTCGGTTGGAGTGTCCTCCAGAATGCTGGTCCAGGTAACTAAACCTGGTCGGGAGAGTGTGGCAAGATCCCCGGAGTCACCGATTGCCGGTGGCGACTCGGGAATCTTTACCGTAGACGACTGGACAGACGGTTCGGATTGGGTGGTGCGTGCGGTGGACGATGAAGGTGTTGGAGTTGGCGTTGGTGTTGTGGCTTGCGTTACCTTCACAGTTGTCGCGGGATAGGTCGATTTCACGGTACTACTCGACGCAGCAGTACTGCCCGACGCAGCAGACACCGTCGTTGTGTGTGTTTCGATCAGATGATCCAACGATGTCGCAGGTACGGTGGCCACCTGAGCGGTTGGTTTTGGTCGAGGACGAGGTGCACGCGTCGTTTCGGCACTTTCCGCCATTGTCGAAGGCGGCGTTGGCTTAGTTGCCGAGGATGGCGTAGGTCGTCGACGGTTGGAAGTAGGTTTTGTTAGAGGCACCAGCGATGGAGACGTTGTGGGGCGTCTGGAGTAGGTCACGGATGGTGTGGTAGATTCTGGTTTCGGTGTCGATTGAGTAGTTGTCGTTGTCGGACGTCTCGAGGCGTTGGTTGTATGCGTTGGAGAAGCAGCAATCGAGCTGGGTGGTTTACGAGACCCGATGGTGGGTCCTGTCGTAGGTTGTCTCGTGTTCTGTCCGGACACTCTCCTAGTCGTCGACGGTGGTGTCGTTGTCGGTGCTTCAGTGGTGGTCGTCGGTAGCGGTTGAGGTGGTCGTCGGTTGGGTGGTCGTATCGTCGTCGTCTTATTAGTCGTTGGGCGACGAGTTTTGTAGGGCTTGGGAGTGGTGGTTCTAGTGGTAGGATTACGGTTATCCTGTGTCATCAAACTAGGGCCACTGGTTTGAGTCGAAGGACGTTTACTAGCACCGGTGCTCGCGCTTCCGGAGGGATTTTTGCTACTCTGCACGTACTGGAACGTCGTGAACTCCTGATACTCGGTTGTGGTCTGAATGTCGTCTTTCTGTTGGACTTTCTGGGGAGCTTTCGTAGTGCAAATGGTCGTTGTGCGACGGTTCGTTTTCGCTGTCGTTCGTCTCGTAGTTGTGGAGGTGCTAAGCAGTTCGTAGTTCGTTCCATTCGTACCGGCCGAAGTTGTCGGTAGACGCGTTTCTGTCAGTGGAGGTTTTCGGTTCGTATTGATCACAGGCGATTGTGGAAAATGCTGGAAATTGCCACCAGTGTTGTGGTCTATACTGTTATCCGTAATGTCTGGATCAAACAGCAACCGGTCATCCTACAGAAGCAAACGGAGGTTTTCGAATGTAAAGAAACGATCTTGAACATTTTTAATAAGTCGAACAGTGGTAATACTTACATTGACCTGGCAGCAGGAACCGAAAAATATCTTATCAATACACACACCCAAATGCGTTCCGTTGGCCTTAAAACAATCGATCGCAAACATGCAGATACCTTCCTCGCCGGTGTTTCGTACCACGCACGGAAGATGCCGAAGGTTTCTGCTGGCTTGAACTGCAAGGCGAATGAAAAACAAGATGTTGAATTAGTGTTTTTGGCAGTATTTTCTGTGCACATAAGTACATCGTCTGTCCTAGATATATTTCTCGCTGCTGTTCAGCTTATTCTTCTCACGCTCAGCGTTTCATCTCACCGGGCAGTACTAGGTCAACGTGTTATGTTTGCAGCCCCCCTATCGCACGTAAAAATCTTGCCCAACCATCTGAGAACCACCTGCCTAAAACCCACAAAACTAAATTTGCATACGAGCTCTCTAAAAGCATGGGATAAATGCTATCGGGTCGGGCGGTTCCGTTGTTAGGGATGCCTGCGCTCGTTGCTCGCGATGAGCGAATTCCGGGCAACGCCGATCACACACATTGGACACGGCTTGGCCTAGAAGGGCCCAAATGTGGTACAGCTCGTGCCACGCTCTCACGTGAATTACGGCAGTGAATGTCCCGAGTAGGACACGCTGCTCGGATGCTGGATGTTGGATGGAATTTCAAATGAAACCATCTCTACCACAATCTCGCGCACGTTTTACGTGTCCACTCCTTCCGTCTCTCGGGTCTTCTTTTCAGCGCTACGAAACGGGAGCCATCGAAAGTGGGTCAGCCCGGGCTATCGTTTACCTCGATTTATGGTTCTTATACAATTGCCCCTTTTGTCGGGGGATGATCGCTCTCCGGAGCGGAGATGCTCTCGAAAACTGCAGCTTGAGTGCGCATTTGCGTTGTGCTTGCTTGGTTTCGGAGGAGAAATGGGAAGCGAAGTTTTACTTCCATCC
>JXXA01017034.1:0-17439 GCA_000956255.1 Anopheles punctulatus
CTAATGAAATCAGAAGTAATACTCATTGTTTCGCATTTCAAGCCCCACTATTTGCTAGCCGGTGCAATCGGTGGGGGTCAAATGGCGAACCTTCGCGCAACTAGTAGATGCCAGGCCTGGCCAATCCGTGCCAGGCCGAATTTGTTGTCATTGGAAGATAATAAATTACAATCCGTAAAGTTTTTGCTATCCAAAAATAGAAGTTTCTGTCCGGGAAGGAAAATGGAATTTTCACGCTTTGTTAGATGAATGAATTCCACGCACGGGAGACCATTTAGGTTGCAAACAAACGAACGAACGATCCAAAAATAAAACAAATACACGTCTGCACAGTTGCGTGTATGAGTTATTAAACTCTGAATTCAAAGCTTTTCCACTTTACTGCTTTTCTTGCCGGATTAGACAACCGAATTTACAAAGCAATCTAACTTCCCACTCCTTGGGTGGGTAAATAAATCTACTTCTTGTGTGAATCCAGCGACCTCCGGGGGTTTTTTTTCCTTCATCCGACCAGTTTCATCCGATTTTTTCTTTCATCCAACCACCGCAAACCGTCTGGTGTTGGTGGCTTGGCGATTTTGTTTTCTTAATTTTTAATGGAAAGTCAACTTATTCTTTCCCACCCGAAGGAGCATGCAAAGCATACACAATTCGGTGGGTGTTCTGGAGCCTTCTGGAAATAAACCAACCCGGTGAAATACCTCCCGGGAGGCGGGACACGGTGGTGCGGTGTTGTGCTTACGCTAATTGAAATAACGACAATGTAATTCTACAGCGTCAGGAAAAACAGTTTCACGTAGGTAAACAAACACATGTACCAGCACCCATCTCCAGAGTATTCACCTGAGCTCACCGTCGCTGTTTCCTGTCTCTGCAGCGAATGTTTTCCATCGAGAAAATGGCAAACAACGCTCAGCAATGAGATGGGCTCCGTGCGTGTGTATGTGTATGTGTCACGCCGTTGGTGCCATTGTAGCAGAAGAAAGCTTTTCCTGGGAGTACACCCAGGACCTGCTCTCGTTGTGCGTGAGAGTTGTTGGAAAGTTGTTCGCCGTTGTCCCAAACCACACAAGCTCCCACACCACGCGCCACACACACACACAACAACTTTCACGTTGATGGAGCCCAGAAAAATGATGATATACGCTAGAAAAATTGCGGAGACGGAATGTGTGAACAGATGTTTTCCGGAGCGAGCGAACATGGGGGTAGGGCAAACCCCCGGAACCCCCGGAAGGTTGGCAA
This sequence comes from Anopheles punctulatus, assembly GCA_000956255.1. Classification (NCBI taxonomy): domain Eukaryota; kingdom Metazoa; phylum Arthropoda; class Insecta; order Diptera; family Culicidae; genus Anopheles; species Anopheles punctulatus. The sequence continues at coordinate 1,246 of JXXA01017034.1, forward strand.
CAAGAAGCTGCGAGTTGTTGATTTGTTTTGCGAGTAAGTGCTCGTACACGTAACATTCCACGCGCTCCCGTCCCGGGTGGGTTGAAAAACAAGGCGGTGTGTTCCGTGGTAAAGTTTCCAGTCCGATGGCAAAGTGTGCGGTGGATTAGCAATATCTGTATCCGGTCTGTACGCTCCCGTGGCCAGAATAATTTCTTCCGGCAAAAGCAACCCAGCTACCATCTACCAAGAATCGTTGTTCGATTTGTTTGGCATTTTATGAAGAAAATGCTCAGCAGATTACTCACTGTTCTAGGTACTTTATCCCAGGTCTTCTTTAGTCGATACACAGCCGCATTCGTGAAGGCTGCACAGATTTGCAGCACCCCGTTGAAGTTGTGCAAACAACGACAAATGTCCGCCACCGCTGTCCACTTTTCGATGGCCGCTACCCGCGCTGCCATGTTGCTCCTGGTGCAATGTTGCAAAGAGAAGAGTGCAATTGTTACGCAAACACACACACACGGGCAGCGTGATAAAACACTCGTCACACTTGCTTCCTCACGTACCTTGACACAATTTCCGAGCAAACTAACCGTGAGCCGTCGTTGAAACGTTTCGTCATAAGAATGATATGCTCCGCGCGCGACTTTTTGTCCGACTTCATCCACGCCTGACCGAGGAACTCTCTGCGGGATGGGGAAGGAAACAGCTGATTAGACGATTTGGTGACGGAAGCGCCAGCCTTTGCGGGGTACGTACTCGCTCCGTATGGCCAGGAAGATCTGATGATCCAAGTACGTCATCTGCTCCGCGATCTCCAGCGCCGACAGTGTCTCGATGCTTTCTTTGCTCGGCGTCTTGTGTGTTTGTGTTTGTTGAAAATAAAACCACCCCCGGTTAAAGTGAGCCTTCCGACATGGCCGCGAGCCGGTGCGGGTATTCTTACCTGTGGTGGCGTTAGCAGTATCTCGAGCTGTTGCTTCCCGCTATCGATGTCATCGCGGCAGAGCAGTCGCAGCAGCTGGGATGCAGCTCGATGCTCAGTGGGCAATAGGTTGGGACTGCAGGTGATGTCGTCCAGAAACGCTATCGTCTGACTGCGCAAAGCTGCATCCTGCTCAAAGTCCTGGAAGTGCTTCGACACCCAGTGTCGCAGCACGTTCAGCACCCGCATTGTGGCCGGCGAGCTGACGACGGATTCCTTTCGGTTCCTAGCTTCCACCTCGGGGGGCTCATCCCGGGGATTGCTGGAAGCTGAGGTAGCGATCGCAAATGCCGCCGCTGCCGTCGATGTGCTACTCCTGTTCACACGCACACACACACACACATACACATGTGTGGACGTTTTGGAAGTGCGTGTCGCAAGATGTTGGTGCGTTGTGCGCAGGTCGTTTGGTTTAGGTGAAAGTTTTAGTGTTTCGTTTTAGTTTAGTAATCCCGACGTGTCACAGTGTTGCAAAGAGCATATGATGAGCAAGCGATAGTGATGATGATGAGATGTTGATAATGTAATGCGGACGATGAAATGAGTTATTGAAGCAAATGGGAGTGGCGAGAGTCCTCCAGAAAGTCGGACAGATTGGAAGCATTGCATTCGAGGGAGCGAACGTTAAACCACAACATCCAGTCGAGGGGGAGGAAAAGGAAGAAAGGAAACATTTTCCACCTAAAGAACCCATGTTCAAGCTATCCCGATCGCGGTACCAAGAAACGATTAAAGCGATATTCTCGCGTTTCGAAACACTTTCCGAGAGTCCTTCCCACTCTCCCCGAGGGAAAATACCAGGGAAAGGTTGATTTATTCTCACAGGTGATTACGCGAGAAAACCACCAACCAACGCGTCAAGGCGCGAGCAACCGTAGGATATAAATCATTCCCGCCCGGCATCGCTGGGATAAGATACTGTCGCCGACACGCACCTGCTTCATTACTATTCGCCAGTGCGTTGGAAGAGGAGGAGGAGGAGGAGGACGAGGAAGAAAGGAAGATTGCTTGGAAATTGCTTTCACATCCTTCACAATTCTGCCCGGTTGGGAAAACGCTTCTAAATAAAACATCTCCCGGCCGAGCTTGTTATGATGTGGCCGCGATCAGAAGGGCCAAAGGCGTTTCCGTCGTTCGCGCCTTGAGACGCATGCATTATTTATCACGCAAACCACCGTCACCACCACGGCACACACCGCAACACTAGCGGTGACTATGGCGGGGGTGACCCGGCGAAACCTTCCCCTGCAAGCTTGGATACCTCGGCCAACCTGGTAATTCGCAGGTTGACTCTTTTCCGTTCAATTAGTGTCTCGATTACATATTAATTGCCAAATCTGTTCGTGAAGTTATCAATTTCGAGCGGGAAATTAGCCCGATCGATTCACTTGATAAACATAAAATCTTAATCTTCCACAAACCAATATCTTTTGATGGCGGATTTGTTTCCTCTTCTTATTTATAGCCGAACCTCGTTAATTGGAATGATCAAAACCAATAGCAGTGCCGCTCGATGGTCGACAATTACGCGGTAGTATTTGTAAAGCAACCATTTCCTTTCACCATCTCCACCCTATCGAGTGCTCTCCTACTCGAAAAGCAAGCATTCTGCAATCGAACCGCCGATCAATCCGCCGGGATGGTTTTAATAATGGGAAAAAAATGCGTGTGCCCGACCCTACCACCCCACCGTTCACTTACCAAAGCGGGTCCGGTCCCATACTGCGGGCGCATAAATATGCAACCCAACGGAACGTGAAAATTCATCCAGCCAAGGATAAGGGCCCGATAGTGCCAGCATCCGGGTTATTATTCCCCGGTTTCAATTGGACGTCATCAATTTCATCGTTTGGAAAATTGATAATAAAACCGAACCCATTCAAAGTCACCGGAGCCAATATGTGGGAGCACCGCAAGGACGATGGATGGTTGGCGTCGGTGTGTATGTGCAGAGGTCACAAAAGCGAGGCAAGGCATTATGAAGATGATGTTGATTATTGGCAAACCGAGTTCGAACGCCACAGTGGCATCAGCAACAGCAGCAAAATTCGTTCATAAAACCCGAATCACGAGAATGAAAGAATGTATGTATTTTTTGCGAGTGTTCGAGATGAATGTGAACGACCAGCAGCATCCATCGATCCACACCGAAAGGTAGCAGATCCGATTTCCGGGCGCCAGGTGAATAACGATAAGACGCGGCCGGTGAGTTTCCGGGTGCACGTTTTATGGTATCCGAAATGTGACCGGGCATGATAAATACGCGCGCGCGTATTTGTGCATTTGTGTTTGTGTGGGTATGAACGTATTACATATTAGTGTGGGTCATTTGGGGGGGTTTGTTACGAATGAGTTATCACCATACGTCGCGGTCCCGCAGGAAGAAAGGCGAACGACGGACGTACGGGTCCGTGTTCGTCAGCAGATAGCCGATAGGTTTAGACAGAGCGGCGCGTATCGGTTTTTTTTCGGGGCGTATTTCCATTCCCAGCGGCACGGTACGACAATAAAAAATAAACCATCCCACATTCCAGATTGTACGGAGGGGTCGTTCGGACGCAAATCCGCAGGAATTCGCAGGATGATGGGAACGCAAAAATTTGCCCGGTCCAGGATCATAAAAAAAAACGAACGGTGGACGCATTGTCGAAAAAAGGTGTTTTAATACCATGTCCACCGTGATGGAATGGACCGTACCGCGTACCGAGAAAACGGGGCGGCAATAGAAGCAACCGTGGGCACCCGGCACACAGGTGAATGGGTTTTTGGGTTACCATTATTTTCACGTGTTGAATCAACGATCCGGGGTTTGTTGGATTGCGTTTTTCCCCCGCATTTGCAGCGAGCAAGGGCATGATGGTTAATACCCAATACCATGTCACAAGTCGTAGCGCGTTCGAGAGCACAAAAGCAACACCCAACCATTGCCGATGTAACCGGCGATAGGAATTTTAGTTTTATTATTATATTTTATGCACAGGCAAACAGAATCGCCCAGTGCAAACACAACCCCGATGCATCGAATTTTTATGTGAGAAATAACATTAAAAAAAAAGAATAGCCGAATGCACCCAAACGATGTGAAATAATATTTCGTTTCGCGAAATGAAGGATCGATTTTATTAAGTGAAAATCGTACCCCCGCACCGGTTGGTTAAAGGTATGGAAAAAGTGGAAAGCGATGTCGGTAAAAGAAACGGGTGGGTTCAATGAAAATGAATTTTAGCGTTTTCATGATTATTTTGCATGGCAACAATTTCGTGCATTGAATGCAAGTTCGAATATTTGCATTTCGTGGAAATGGTGCGCACATTGCACAATGGATTTTACGAGTGAATTTATTTTATTTTTTTGTTCAGTTTTGCAAAGGATCCACAGATAGAGTCAATGTCATGTGAAGCAAAATGTATCAATCCGTTTGGACGATACCATCAACGAGCGATAGTTTACAAACAAAGCGCAACATTGACAAAGGGTTTTCACCGGATGGAAAGGAAAACAAAACGAATGGCAAGGCGATCAAAATGTGGATTACGTTTGAAGAACAGTCGCCATGGACCGCCATGGCAGCGTCAAGGACCCGAAGAAAAGAAAGGATAACAGGAGAAGGATTCATACACGGCAGTACACGGTTCATACACACCACGATCAATCAAAACCGAGCCAGCCAGTTCAGGCAGACATTTCGGGATGGACAGACGTACAGAAGCCGCCGTCAAACAGGCAATCGACGACAGACAGGCAAACAGACAGACAGCACACAGACACAGGAGGACACAGGATACAGCGACAGGACAGCCACAGACAGCCACACAGCACAGATAGACAGATAGATAGATGGTGCGGCGTTAAGATAGAAACGATCCGGGCGCAACAGAAAGTTCATCGAAAACAACACGACCCAAGACAACGGCACCGGGTGGAAATAAAAATACCGAGTTCCCCCGATTTAGTTTGTCCCAGCGACGGATGGGCAGCGAAACGGAACAGAGATCAACCGGAAGATTGATGGACCCCGTTTGGGACCACGTGAGCAATGTTTGGGTGCGTTTGCCAAGCGTGGAGGGGATTTGTGCAAATGTAGCGCGCGTGTTTGTGAATGTGTGGGTGTGTGTGTGTTTGTGTGTGTGATAGAAAGTGATAGATTGGCAAGTGATAAGAATGTTATTTGAAGCAAATTTATATCGCACCAGGGATGAGAGGCAATGAGTTTCGGGAGCGTGGGGGGTGATTTTGTTTTATGCCACCCATTGAGGCGGTTTGTTTATGAAGGCAACATGTGGCAGATTTAAGATAGTTGTTGATTGGTAGCAGGTTGATGTTGTTCACATGTGTATTCGTACGTTTGATGATGTTCGTTGGATGGGATTTGATGAGTCGGGTTTTTGTTGTTGTTGTTTTTTTTTTGTTGTTGCAGGATCACGCAGGAAGTTGAGTGGTTTGATTTTGTTTTCGTTAAACAGTCGTTTACAGAAGAATGCACACAAGAAACAGACGTAAATATAAACATCCAGTAACACGATCACACACGGTTTCAAGTGAGAGCAAGTGAGAGCAATACATTCAGAGGGAAAGAGAAAGAGAGAAAAGAGAAACACAGTAAGAAATAGAAAGAGTTGATACAGAGTGGGCAAAAAAAAAAGAGAAACAACAAGAGTAAGGTAACAATTAACTCAAGCGATGGAACATTGCATATAAATACACACACGAGAGTTAATGCTAATCATCATTACAGTTTGGATTATATTTATTCACAAGTTCGGATGACTCAAGTATGAGCTGCAGCTGAACCGAAGTTAAATGAACCAGATCATATCATGTACAAAGACAAAGAGACAGAGAGATCAATGGAGCAAACTGATAGGAGAAAAGATAATGCAAGGAATTCTGCTTCCGATACGAACAAAGACTGAGCTAGAGGTGGTGGTTGTCTCTGGTGCACTATGGACCTACAATTTTTTTTTTTTTTCATCCGGAATGAGGATACTTTCTTTGGAAGCGGCTGCTCCACAGCCAAACGTAACAGTTTGCATGTAAATAGCTAGCAACATTACGGGCACGGTGCACCCATTTAGCCGGTACAGTTGGGTTTTCCTTCCTTGCGTGCTCACTCGTATCACTGTTCCGACAGCAACGAGCCAACGATAATTTGTTGCGAACAGAAGTACGAGGTGCGCCGCAGCCGCCACCGCCGCCCGCCCGCCCCGGCTAAACAGTAACGGAAGTTCATACATCACCCTTGGAAATACATTAGCTCTAAATCTTCATCAATCTCCGATAGTGTGTCCGTTCCTCCGTTGTGGCTCGCTGAGTGGCGCTGGCGCCTTCCTTTGCGCTTGCCCTTGTTTTCACTCTCACAGGCGCGCTCAACCCTTGCCGGGGAGGTAATTCCGGCACACTACCACATTGTGCCACGTCCTGCCCGGCAGTGTGATTGGGGCTCCTCTTTAAGACATCACCAGAACACACTTGGCACGCGGGGTACGCCTCATCCCCGTACCGATATACCCCCCTCCTTTCGATGGGAAACAAGATTTATGTAGCAAAATACGTTTTCATCGTTCCAATTGCTATAAATCTTCTGCCAAAACGATGGCTACCGCCCAACCTTCGGCCACTCATTCGATGCGTGCATTCGTTTGCGGTAAACCGTACGCTCGAACGGAACCACCGCTCCTGAACTACCAACGCCTAACGGCACCAGAAAGTTGGCAGAAAACTAGCAGCCCCAAACTAACGAAAGAAAACTCAAGCTTCTTCCGCCGGTGGGAAGGCATCCAAACCATTATCGTTTTATCGCTCCGTGTTTTGGCCTCCACTTCACATCAACAAACGGTTAGCACGCGACCCGGTTCGGGCAGAGATTTGAGGACTTGAATAAACAGTACAACTGTCGACCGCAGAGTCCTTAAGAAGCCGAAGCTGAGCGACTGAACCTGCTGCTGCACCTTGCACCGGTGGCAGTTTTACAAGAAGTCACATAAAATCAAACAAATCGTTCGGCAATAAAAGTACATAATTTTCCTCCCAACAGATACCGATTTCCGCACCAGTTTGGGTGCAAACGAAACGACGACGGATCGTTTTTTGCATCGTCCTCGTCCGAGAGTTAGTTTACGGTTTGCATTATTCTCTCATTTTATTATGCTCCGTTTGCGTGCCCCCCGGGGGCAGCAGGAGTCATGCTGGTATTATTAGGAACTATTGAAAGGAAATGAAGCATTCGCTTTACTGCGGCGAAACGTGATACTGAGTTCCGATTGTAGAATTGTTTTCATTGCACATTTTCCTCGGTCATAACCTATCATAAGGCGCTGCTAGCAGAAACGAGTAAAACGTTATTTTAAAGCCAGCACATTCTTTATTGCTTTTTTTTAATTCGTATAAGCAGATGTGCTAACGATAACGTTTAATAAATCATCATACGAAGTACAAAAGACAAAAACCGTACGCGTTTACCAAGAAATAAATTTATAATCAAAGCGCTCGATTGAATCTGGCGCCGGGCGTTACTCATGCTGCTTCGCGTCACGAACACCACGTCACGTCGATAAGAAATCCACTTAGGTAAATATTTCCCAGAAGATATCAACTAAATTCACCGCATCCACCTATTGCGGGAAGAAGGCCCGTTTTTAGAAGTGCTGGCAAAAGTCCTATTCTGCACTCGTTTCTTTTTTTTTCGTCCACTTCGCCTCGCAACAAAACTCTTGTCCCAGCGGCTTTGGTGGCGATCCGTTTGGAGTCGCTGTTCGACTCACAGCATAGCCATGTTTAACATCGTCGTACGGATAAGAAGCAATAAATCATAAATTGTCGGAAACAGGACTACGTAAACAATGTTCGCAACTTGCACACTCACACATCCACACGCATGGGAATGGATACAACGGAACAGGAATACTTTCCGACGCTGTCCGTGCAAGGATCGCATTTCCCAGGCGTTCTTGGCTGGGCTGTTGCTGCTGTTGGCAGTCGGCAGTTTTTGCTGATGCTTGCTGGATACGCTAGCTCGTCTAGAGAACATACTTCCTTTAGGTGGAAGAAAATCCAACACCCGCACGACACGTTCCGAAGCGATATATAAAACACATCCCCAAGAGCATGTGTTTGCATACACGGCTGAACTCGTCGTGCGTCCTCGTCCTCGTCCTCGACATCGTAGTAATCCAGGAAGACCTTTTTTTTGGTTATTGCTCTTCTCCTCACAAAACTAGCGCCATGTTCTAGGAAGCGTTTGCTTATGTGAAAACATGTCAACTACGATTGTCTGTTGAGTCTAAAATTTAATACAGCTCACCAGCAAAGGGATTGGTGAACGTACAGATGCTGCTCCTACTTCGACATGTCCCGTAGATCCATCCAGACTGTCGGTGTGTATGCGTTTGCGTATCGTAACACCCAACAGGGAGATAGGGTAAAACAAATGCAACACGGATACTGCGAAAGACATCCGTACTGACATATTTCAAGATTAAATTCTGTGTACTTTTGCTCAGTGAGCGGAGAAGACATGACAATTGCCGTGATTAGTAACGTTGACCTTAATCCGATTCACACTGGTGGAAATATGACACTATTTTCCGGTTCCTGCACTGCTACCCAATGGGAAAATTGATTAATGTTCAGTTCAGTTGAAATATTTCATTTAAAAAATGCAATGCAAATTACTCTAAATTACTTTAAACAGTAATTTCACCGCAACGAAATAATTTCGTTTGCCTCCCAGCGTATTTCCCAGCGTAAGAAGTTAATGGGCTGGCTACTGGTTACTTCAGGTGCCAAATATGCAAAGGGAAAAGAATGCCACGTGAAGCATAAAATAACTTAGTTCCATTTCATAACTCAACACGACTGTTTTTTATATCAATATGGATGGGCCATTGAGCAAGCAATTAATGGAATGCGGAAAGGGTTCGATTTACGGATCGTTGCTAGAAACGGCGTAATTATGCTGTTAAAAGAATTTATCGGTCTCTACCGACCCTATGCAGAAACGTTCTACCTCTGCAAACAAGCAGCGGAAGGAAAATTAATTTCATACTCTCCTCCACGATGAAGCTTTTTTTTCTCCAAACCCATAGCTCAATCTGTGAACGTACAAACGAAAGCAGGACTTATAGAAAACAAAAAAAAGAGAAAGAAATCGCGGTGTTAGCCATAAGTCATGGGCAACGAATTTAAACATTCCAACACCAGATTTACGAAGAACGCCTTAGTCCGGCATTCTTTCTCACAAGCCTTGTCGACGAAACGAGAACGTTCAGAGTAGAGAAGAGAAATGAAAAGTACAACAAGTTGGTGTAGGCAAAATAAGTAGTATGAACAGAAGAAAAACCAATCAACCCGAACAGTTTGAAGAGAAGAGCGAAAACATTTCAAACGAATTTGACATCGCAAAAACAAACAAAAAACAGCTCGTCAAACAATCACGTAACACAACACAATGTGCAAAAAAGACAACAAAATAAAGAAATTGGGCAAACTAGATCCTTGTCACATGATAGTGATCATGCCGTATGATGAAGTTCGCAACAAACAGGGAAAGGGAACGTTGTAAAAACATAAACCTTTGGACCTGCATCTAGGGCTTTGCAGTTGCGAGGACGCAAAAGTTCGTGCAGAAAATTAATACAAAAGGGTTTGATTTGAGAAGAGGGGAACGTGGTGGGGGAAGGGTGTGTATAAGGTCTTGAGGAGCGGCTGCGTTTACCTGCGTTGCGACTGGCGGTAGGAAGTGATTACTACGCCTACTTTGCTGGAGCAGTGAGGAACGTGATCGTGCTGCATGGAAGCTCGGGACGAAATGGTGTTCAGCGAGACACCACCAAGCGATCCGCGGGGTGTGGTGAAGATCGACGTAGCCATGTCGTCGTCGCTTTCGGAAAATCGGCGCGTGCTGAGAACGAACGGTGAAGAGAAATTGATAGAGAGAAAGAGGAAAAGAAAGAAGAACAGAAACAAAACAAGTGGAATGTGGATAGGATAGATGCATGTTGGGTGTATGGCAAAAGTGCATTAATATTCCAATTTTCCGGAAGTAGATTGAGTGTTGAGAAGGGATCCAAGCGATATCAGTGGGGGTGTTACTTGCAGTTTGGAAATGTATTATACATAAAGGTTGGCTTGTAATGAGCTGTACATATAAGTAATGTTGTTTAACCTTTCTATTCTAAACAAGCATATTATTATCATGAGCTGATTAATACAAAGGGAAATATGTACAATCTGTGTTCCATCCGATCGAGTTTCGAAATGATATTTTACACACAAAAAAGTCCAACATTTTTATTATCGTACACAAAACGATGCAAAATTTGATTTCCAAAGTGTTTGCGTTCTCATTTAGTGAATACATGTGTCTTTAACTTATTTTGTCAACATTGCTCGCTGATCAATTTATGTTATTGGGTGACATATGACATCGTTGTAGAATAGGGCGTGCAGCACCCCATTTTTTAATACTTTTTTTAACAATTAATGAAAAGGAAAACGTCTATTTTACTCGACCATTTAATGTTTTTGCATGAATGATTTAACGTAACTGCTAGCAACAATCATAACACAAGCTCACATTTTTCGCTGAAAAATTTCTGGTAACAATCAGTAATAGCAAATTACCGGTGAAAGGAACATAAAGGCATTGGAAAAAAATGATACGATTAACAAATGATAACACGGGTACTAATGGCACACAAATCATTCGCAAAACATGGATTCACTAGCAGACCTCCCACTGACGAATGGGATGATGGTGGTAAACGGAGGCAAACATTTTAAAACGTTGTCACAAACAGACGACATCTACGACACGTTAGCACATTGGCTGCCATCGAATGACACGGGGTATCTGAAAAGTTGAACTACGCTGAGGGACAGACACAAACACACACACACATACACGTACCCACACACATAGCGAAAAGAGCGCGAAATTATCGCCCCCCGATATATATCCGGAAGCCCCCGTTGAGACGTTGGACCAGTTGTCTACTTTACTCATAAATTAGTGCACAATTAATCACCGCCCGCTCGCGTACCGCACCGTGGCCCAACCAGGGGCGAACCGCTGTTGGGCTATGATAATCTTTCCACGCCACGTTCCACTACCGAGAGGAACGAACGACGGGAACGACAGTGCGTGGAGTGATGATTTATCCGGCGAAATAATTGTACGATGGATGGGCTAAACCAACCCACCCTTCTAAACCATTCGCCGTTGATGCAGACGCACGCACCATCGCTCCCGGTGCAATGTAATGTTGCAGAAAGGACACATAAGCCACCGGGCGAGCATACCGGAACACCGAAACAGCGAAAGGAAATGCAGAAGTACAAGAGCAGGGAGGCGGAAGTCGGAATGCAATAAAGTATCATACGCTGAGGTCAACTCGGGAGCACCTGGAGCAGATCCACCCAGTGCTCAACGGTTGTTGCGGAGGTACACATGCACATACCTGGAAGAATCACGATCCCGCTGAGGTGTTCCAAATAGACTCTTGCGCTGTCGTTCCGGTGTCTTTGGAGCAGAAAACTTTCGTGTCGTCAAGCGCGGGCTGCTGCTCGTCTTTTCACTCTGCGGGTTTGTTTGACAAAATTCGGTAGAAAGGTGTAAAGCATAAATTAATGTCCTAGCGGAAGGCTCGATGCTCGATGTTTGCAATACGGCTAAAAATGGATTTTATCCCCACCATCAATGGGAACTAACGAATTCAATTTGCTCGTACCAGCACGGAAAGGAGCTGTAAAACGGTACACCCGCGGCTCAACCCGACGCATTAGGTTGGCCCGTGGTAGTAATTTAAGGGTAAAGGTCTTGTCGTGTGTTAGCCTCTCGCATTCCCTCAGCCGTGTGTGTGTGCGAATTCTAATCCCCGTCCAACACGTACCTTGTTGAAGAGACTGCCGTCCCCGTTGAGCTGCAGACTGTGGCGATGTTGGCAGAGGGCCGCATGCGGGATGGCAATGTTGTGGCCAACGCTCGGCCGGCGATCCATCGGTAGCAGATGAGGCGGTGAAATGCTCTTCGTCGATGTGGCCGTTGTCGTCGTCGTTATCGTAACCGTCGTTGTAGTCGTGGTCGTCAGATAAGGTTGAGTTACGATTTTCGGACCCCCGATCTCGAGCCGACCCTGTACGATGGTGGCTTGTTCCGCTTTTAGCGGAAGTGATTGTTGCTGCTGTAACGGCTGATGCAGTGGTGTGGACGTTCCATTCGGAGGCTGACCATTGGAAGGGCTGTAGCATGGAGTTGTCGTTACGGTCGGAGGTGTGAGGGGTGTTTTAATTTGTTGCTGCTGATGTTGTGGCGAATGATGCTGCTGCTGCTGCTGCTGTTGCTGCTGCTGCTGGTGGTGGTGGAGCTGATCCTGTGATGGTTGCTGCTGTTTGCCCGTGCCAGTGTCCTCCGTTTGGCTTGTGTCCGTCGTGCAGATGGTGGGTGTCGGCGGTGTTGCGGTGGTGGCAAGCGCGGGAAGTTTGTGTGCCTTAGGATTAACACGCTCCGGTAGCGGACTCGTCGGAGCTTTACCGTACTTGAACGTTCCCTCCGTCGGTGTGTCGTCTGATTTATCCTGCCCGCCGGAACCGGTTGATCCTACCAACGTAACGCTGCTTAAATTGGACGGTGAGGAGGGCCCACTCATGGCCGTTTCTGAAAGTGGCACAGCAACGCCACACAACGGGGAATGGGAACGTGTGAAATCGAGTCGAATCGAGTGTAATGCATCATAAACATTGCCTAATCACCTGTTAAAGTATCGGAGCTACTCGAGCCGGGCATTGTCTTCGGTATTACCAGGTAGGAATCGTCCTGCGGCTGCTGGTGCAGCTGGTGCTGCGATTTACTTTGCAAATGCGGTGCGGTGCCACCTCCCGCCGGTTCGATCGGTTTTTCCTCCACCACTTTTTCGCTCAGATGGTGGGTGCTGTGAATAATTACCGGACCCACCTGCTCCGGTATCCAGGATAGGGTTTCCTGTTCCGAGTTCTGATGGTTTTGATAACCCCTGCGGGAGCCTCGAAAGCGCAGACCTGTTGAGTCGCCACTCATCGAGCGATCACGGTCCGCTCCTTCCGAGCAGTATCCTACGGGACGGAATGCGAAACAATTTCATTTTGTTAATATGTTATGCACCAGCAGTAATTAGCTCAATTTAGTACCAGACACGGAGCTCGCTCCCGAAGTACGCCGTGGTGAGGCGCGTCCGTCCTGATACGGTAGCTCTAGGAAATCCGTTTGATGCTCGCAATCACACGACGGCTCGACGGGTGGATCGTAAAACACGCTCTTAAGTGCATTCAGCACCGTTTCTCCGTCGGTGAACACGCGATATGTGAGGAGGAATGTGTTCAGAAAGTCTATCGACAGGAACCGAAGGTCAGTGAGACGCTGCAGCAGACGCTCCGGCGTGGCGTAGCGCACTTGCGGCAGCTTGCACGAGTTCAGCGTCCGCGAGAAGCGTATGTCGACGTCATCTTTGAAGAGCCGCGGATCGGCTCGCAACGCTTGATGGCCTGCAAGGAGAGAGGCTTCAGATTTCAGCACCAGCGGGCCGATAGTGGACGGAGAGGGCGACACGAAACATGCAATACGGCAAAAACGGAAGAACATAACACAACGCAAGAACATCCAGTTCCGATCGAGGTGTAGGTATCACACCGAGTCACATACAGAGTGCGCAGGAGAAAGAGAGAAACAGAGAAAGACCGGATCAAGGTTATCATCGCGGGATGTGGATAAATTGGTATTGGTACTACATTCAACAGTCAATGACACAGGGTTCGGTTGAGCGAACCCGTCGCTTACCTCCCGAAGACCCGCCGATGCCGGGCGAAAGCAACGAATGCATGTGAATGTTGTCCAAACACTGGGAGATGTCGCTTATCCAGGCCTCCTTGTCCTGAATGGTTGGGGCGACCAGGTGAATACCATGCCGGGCACCCGACTTGGATTCTACAAATATCTTAAAATCTCTATTGCCCGCATTGACTGACTCCGTGACGCTCAGCGTACTGCCACGGGTCGAGGCGGAACAAACGGAGGCGTCTTCATCGTCGTGCTGCACCTCACTCGGGTCCTCGACGAGGGTTGCATCTGCCAAAGGAATTTTTCCAACATCCGGCAGCAGATGCAAACGCCCACCCGATGTCCTGGAATGAAAGTTAACGAAAGACGTAATTTCATGCTTCTTCCCCGCTTCCGATTGGGGAAGCTTCAAAAGCTCTCAAGCGCCCAGGTATGTGCCCTAGAAAAAGCTTCTCTCGCTACCTTTCACTTGCACAGCGGTTGGTGAAACATTTCACGAAAAGTTTCACCACAGCCGAAAGCTCACCTTGTTGCTATAATCATGTGGTTGGAAAAGAGAAAACATTGCCGAACGGCGTCGCGCTCGCTTTTGAAGGATGCCAGGCGGCTGCGTATTCGTCCTCGGCCGGGCGGCACTTGCACCAAACTTCCTGTGAAGCATCAAAGCCATGACAGCATGAAACTAACAGCACCGGCCACGGGGCGGAAGCTTTTTCGCTCTCACGCTCACTCACCTTGCCTCACGAACACCTGATTGACGTCGAGCAGAATATCACAGCCTTCGACAATCATCCGCTCGACGGCGAGATTTTTGCGCAGGTTTTCCGTTTCCGACACCTCGTCGTGCATTTGGCGCGACAGATCCTCGAGCTGCTGCCGTGCGTTTTGCAAGCTTTTGCGTTCGACATGATCGTGCGGCGTGTGAGCCAGCAGCTCGTGCAGGGTGATGATGTAGCGCGGAATCTGATGCATCGGGTAGGTGAGAAACGTTTCCAGACTTCGACCTTGGCAGGAGGGTTTCGCTTCCAGCCGCTTCAGCACCGTCGCAAAGTTGGTGTTGCTCTTGCACTCGGTCAGCACCTGTAGGCTGTAATGGTGATTGCGGACGTACTCCTGGTAGATGCTCAGCATGGGCAGCAGCATGTCGAACAGATCGCCTAGAAATGTATTCGGAAAATTAAAGCTAATTTTATACAACATGACGTATGGGCAGGTTTGGGATGGCAGGCGGGACAGAGCAGATGGTCCAGAACAACCGCGATTGTGGTCGTAGGTTGATTGGGTAGCACGGAGTAGAAGCAGTCTTACCAAGCACTAGCGTTGGCCACGACTCCAGCCGCGAGGTCAATCCCTTCAGGAAGATCTGGTGCAGGAACAGTACCGTCTCCGAGTTGAGAAATATCGAATTGACGTCCTCGTGCGAGCAGGGCGGACGTTTCGAGCTGGCGGCCATCTTGAACGGGCGCAAAAAGCACGCCACTAGCACCTCCAGCTGCTCCAGGTACTCCTCCTCCGCCTCGACCATGCTGAACACGAGATGGTTCCGTTTGCGCATACTTTCCGCGTGCGGCGAACGGATGTACTCCTCGACGATCTGCTTCCAGCGCCGCCGGCAAAGCCACCCGCGGAAGAAGCTCTGCACCTTCTTAATCTTGCGCAGCTCGATCGAGTCCTGGACCGAAGCGCACAGCCCCGGCAGCGAACCATGATCATCCTGCGAATCGGCCGGAACGCTGAAGCTACCCCGTCCGACCGGTGTCGCCGAGTAGCTCGAACGGGTCTCCTTCCTCAGTACACAAATCTACCGACCACGGGAAATATCGTCGGAAACGAAATGTCGACACGCGCCAAGCCCGGAAACGAAGGAAAGTCAAAACAATAATTAGTTCTTAAGTGTGTTTCTGCCGCTTTCGCACACATTCTGCTGCTGTGCTGTGCGGTGCCCATCGTGCGCCACCTTCCCAGAAACCACAGGCACAGCTTCCGGCCTAGCTTCCGGCCGTCGTCGCTGAAGTGTAGCGAAGCGTGAAGGCAAGCAAAAACTAAGGACGATTAATAACCTTCCGCTTCGTCCCGGTGGACCCGGCGGGGCTGCCAAACACGCACACAAACAATCTCCACGCTTCAGCCCTCCCTCCTCGTTCGCAACACTTACCTCGGCACGAAGCTTTCGTATTTCCGACGCCAGCTCCTCGCACTGCTGAGTGTACTGCCATTTGGCCGTCTTCTCGCTTTCCACCACTTGCAACAGATGGACATGCTTTTGCTCGAGTTCCTCCTTCTGGAGTAGCAGCTTGTTGAAGCTGGCGCAGTGTTTATTCAAGAGCGGAGCGGTCAAAGAAGAGACGCAAGAGAAAGCGATATGAGCGAACAACAGATGGGAAAGAACCAAGAAGGTGGCGGGCAGGGTGATAGAAGG
>JXXA01017036.1:0-12132 GCA_000956255.1 Anopheles punctulatus
ATTATACCTGCATCGATGCGTTCAGCAGCGCAGGAGGAGGAGGAGGGTTTGTTTATTTGTGTATGTATCGATTTGTGGTATTTATGTAAATCATTGCAAAACATTTTGATAGCTTTCGAAATCGGCACGGCAAAACACTTCCAGCGCGAACAAAAACGAGCGAGTACGGGGCACACAAATAAAGCGTAGGCAGGAAATGGAAAGCATACCGAGCGTCGTTCCAAGAAATCGACCGACTTGCGGATGTCCATATTGTGTGTGTGTTTTTTTTCTTCCTTTTCGTCAAAGAAAGCGAGTGTACACCGAAGACAAGAAGCGTACTGCTTGTCTTGTACTTTCCCTGGGGCTATTTCAACCACAGCCACAAAGTCGCAATCTATAGTCTAAACCTTGCCGTTGGCAAGGAACCGAAATGCGATACAATTTGTCAACTTAAAAAAAAATCCTGTAGGACAATGCGGGATGCGAGAGATCGGGAGAAATATAGACTTCGGCGCGTGTATTCACCGCATCATCCGAGAGTCACATTCATCATCGGGCTATTAGATAGCGTGTGAGAAACAAAGCGTAATCTAATCATGCGGCTTAGCAACACAAGCCTCCATCCCCACTCGATATGTGGCGTCCAATCAGGTCCGGCGGAAGAAGTGGGGTGGTTTTGGTTAATTGATAGGCATTTCTAATTTCCTCCCAGTGGAAAGCGACAGCACTCCCAGCACACGCTCACTTTCCTCCACCGAGCAGGACATGCTCTGAAATCCGTCAAACCATTGTGTCATGTTGTAGGCACATCACCTCAACCCTTCTATACGAACAGTTCCGATACACTAATCCACTAAATGCGCCAGTGGTCTACAAAGCCCCATCATGTGATTTAATACCGGATGGGCTATACGCGTGGAATAAATAAAATAAAATAAATGCTTTCAATCGTAATAGTTACAACAATAAAAAACGGAGCAACAGTGAAAACAGCCTCAAACGAAAGCAATCATATCATTTTACAACTGCCCAACAAACTGCCCAACGACATATGTTTACTTGGTTCATATTTAATGCATTTATGCCAAAGAAACCATGTCCCAGCTCTGGCAGAAGGGTAATAAATTTCTAACTTTCTTCGATACAATGATTTCGAGGGTAAAGACATCCTATAGAAATATTTTTTTTTCGAAAAATATGTGAAGCTATTATGATGCATGGTTGCTTTAAAATAAATAAATAAATATTTTTTTAATTGTGCCTGTAAGCTGCAACAATAAGGAAAATATAGCGTCGAAAAGTATGCAATATTCTAAACAACTTAGATTCCTTCACCTATTCCTTTACAAAAGGCAGAAAGATAACAAAATAGACATTAAATTAACTATATTTTTGAACAGATTATAAGAATGAAATACTTAAAACCCTTGAGGATCATTGGATGACAAATATACTTTTTATATTACGCAAAAAGTTTCATTAGGTCGCTAGACTTTTGTAGGCTCTTTACCTTGCCGACCACTGACACCGAGCGAAGAATCAATGCCGAAGTGGCGGCTACCCTCCGACGGCTCACAATTCATCAGGTTGCAATCACCTAATACTGTCAAAGTCATTCCTCCTCTGCCCCATCCGGTCAGCACCGGGATGCCGATCAGCAATCAACCATAATTCCCTGGGTCGAATGAAACAGATACCAACTGCTCCGCGGCTCAAGCCCAAACACACACGTACACACTGTGCCGTGTGCAGCAAATCTGCAATATTGCGGCATATGCCAAGCAAACCGTGTCGGATTACAGTACTGCATGCATTTTTCGCACCGCAGCTTCACAACTCAACGCCCGAGCGCAACTTTTAAACAAGGCACAGTTGTCCCCCGTGTGACAGGCCCGGGACAGGATATCCGATCCGTTCGAATCAAACAGCCCCGGAGATCGGGCCAGAAATTGAGGAAATCAAACTGCCAACCGAGCGACCCACGGCCCAACACACACGCTGATGCTAATAATATTCTGCAACCGGCCAGAAGCGCATCATTTTAAACCACGAGTTTCGGGTACACTTTTCATTCTCCATTAGCTGCAGCTGACACTGGCACGGACACGGCGCGATGATTCACGAACAGGAGGGGAGCGTACGGCGTATCCTGGCGTTCGTGGAAAGCTGACAAACATTAACCACGTACCACCGCCACGGTTAATTGACAACGTAATTATTGATTGCATAATTTCAGGCGTTTGGCGTTCTGTTGTACGTTTGAAAAAAAAGACCCACCCCAACCCACCATACACAACCGCTCAGCTGCATTTCTGCAATACCGTACGGTTTCATTTAAAATCAAGCACAGGTAATGATGGCAGCTCAGGGACAAGGGACAATTGGGATCATTACACAAAATTTCCAGCGAAAAAAAAAACCCTATCGTGCGCGGTCGGTTCCCCTTTTTCTTGTTATTATGTCGAATTCAATCAATCAACCTCAACCCAGCCGGAGCGGTTGGTGGGCCGTGGTGTGCGGCCGACACTAGACGACACAAGGCTATCGCCAAACACCATTTTGCCGCTTTCCCGACCGGGGTGACCTCCGCCGACGCTCACACTCCAAAAAGGGTTCGATATTTACTTTAAAATTACACTTAATCACTTTCTCGGAATAAAAACCGGCCCAACCCCGGGCGCCGTATCAGGTTCGGTTTGCGCAAACACGGATGGTGGTGCGTTTCCACGATTCGTGTTTCGCTCTGTTTTTTGCGAGCGCAGGACATGAATGCCAGGATCGGTTGGGCCTTTTACAATATTTACCTTTTTACTCACGAAAAACAGTTCTAATTAAATACTTAACAACGAGGGTTACGAAATTCATTGTTTTTATTATTAAGTTCATTCGATCCTAATTCGCAGACGATACGGACATAGAACGAATTGAAAGCTAAAATTTCTCCTATTTTTTGTTATGCTAAATTATTTCGCGTTTCGTTTAAATCAAAAGAAGATAAGAAATTTCATTTCGTAAAAAACAATAAAAAAACTGCATTGCTTTAAATTCTTTTACAGTGAAATTTGCATACTTTACAAATGCACAAAAAAAACTCCGCCTAACAGTATGCAACCTGTGCTGCATATTGTGCTTCTAATAATTTACTAGCAACAGTGTGTTGATTATTTGACGGCTAAGAACGTTCTCTAGACGAAATTTCTTGCAACAAATATTGCTTTTATGAAAAATTGATGACCGACATTCGCCCGGCGGGTAAAACTATTTTAATTAGATGCAACGAACGACAAAAAAAGTAAAGAAAAGTTGTTATAATTACAAAAACACGTCAAAATGTTACAAATGATAGGCCAGAAAAACAAATAATACTTTTGAACTCAGAAATTTAAAAGTCTGGAGTCATTATAGTAATTTAAATCCTAGCCAATTTGAAATCATATATATTTATGTAAAACAAGACGTAATCAAGGTAATCCTCATAATAAAGCAATAATAACAAAAAAAGAGAAACTATATTATTGCACCAAATGCAAACCAAAAACAGTCGAAATGCAAAACGATTGCGATCTACATGATAGCAGGAAAAAAAAGCACACACAAAAAGAGTCCGTTTCGTGTTTTTCAGATGGAGAAATTATGCTTAGTCTGGAATCATTTTTTGTTTTTGTAGTTCCCCGACGGGACACAATGTATTGTGTGATAAAAAAACAGACATAATTTAAACCAACTCAAACCTAACGAGATTAATATCGCTGCGTACCTTGCGCTACACCACACATACACACAGCGCCAAATGTCACACTACTAGCCCCCACCACCACGCTTCGCCATCGTCCGCGCCCCCGTCATACACACTGGGTCATTTCCGGTCCGCACGGTACAAGACACACCTTTCGCGACCACCACACGAAGAAATCTGCTCGTGCAAGGACTCGCTGGCGCTGGGAAACCCTCTCATTTCGTTAATGCACTCGACGATCGTATCTTTCATCGTGCGCCCATTTAGTCGGCAAGTGTGCAGACGCAGCAGGCGGGCACCAAGAGGGAAGCAGGCGACGGGCGGCGATGCAGGTCCGCTGCAGTTCCGCGTTTCCGCCGTTTCCGGAACACAAATGCAGTCGCTGGGCCGGTCGCGCGGGGGACGATGTAATCAGCAGGCGCACCAAACCGGAGGTGCATTGCTTCTTAATGCAACTCGTTCGACCGATGGGGTGTAAAAGGACCAGTGCGGAAGGCAGGGAGGGTGGAGAACAGGGCTACCATATGGTTTAAAAGAGGGTGGGTTTTTTTTTGTTTTCTTTTTATGAAAGCAGGACTAGTTGTTCGTTTAAAAATGGAGTAGTAGGATATTTTGCATGCACATAAAATTATAAACCCCCTCACCCATCAACAAACACTCGCTCCACCGCTTCCGACCCGATGTTCGTCGTTATCCTGCAGGAACCTTCCACATGCAAATCGACATCGGGCAGGCGCCAACGGCAGCGGTGCATATTTGCGCGGTGTAATAAGGCTATTATTTAGGGTTAATTATGTTATAATTGCAATCGAATGTTGCACAATTTTGAGGCCCCCGATAATAATTGAGGCGCACAAACCCGTGTTGGTCGGTCGCTTGTTTGCCGTTGACACCAACACCGGCTCAAAATGGCACTCTTGATGGCACACATCCTCCTTCCCTTTTATTAAAACTAATTTTCCACCCCCCGTGTACTTCACCCCGATCCCGGCGACGGCACTGCAGTGTAGTTTTATAGAGCGATTCGTCGATAGATTGGTTTGGCACCCTACTGCGAGCGGTTACACGCATCCGAGGATGCTAATTGGGATTTCGGTTGCCTCACTTGCTGCGGCTGCTCACCATCATAACACTCAAAGCAAGATGGCTTTTTAAAGCCGATTGGAAACTAAATCGCACACTAAAGGCAACTAATTACACAATGGAACGAGAATAGCGGCGCTAATGGGATAGCTTAAAGAACTATTCGCTATAGCTTATCCAAATCACTCTCCGATACGGGGAGGAGCGAATCATTGGAACAAGTACATTAACGAAAGTTTCGCGCTTGGGGTAGTTTTATGTGAGGAACATGTCATGTAAAATTATGAAAAAAACCTTTATTTGGAATCGGCTATGCATCATATTGGAAATATTTGACAATTTTACCAATACTGACATGGTATAAAATCGTACCAAACAAAACTACAAACATTCAGTTAAGAACAGCAACATAAGAAATGTACTTCACATTAAATTCCTTTCAAGTATGTAAAGGATAGTAAAATTATATTCTTTGCTAATATGAATGCATTAAAAGTACCCAAGGGTCACTCAATACAGCTATTTCCATAAAATTATCCGCAAATGATGATGTAGCAGTAAACAATCTTTTTTTTTTCTTAATATGTCTGCCATACACAATAAACATATAAAAAACTTACCAACCATTCTGGTTTAGTCTTCGATGGTCAATGGTCAATACAAAACAAATTAAAAGAAAGGTAAACAAATGAAGGAAGGAAGGGTAGAAGGATGAACAATACAAATTAAAATCGATGGAACAATCCGAAAGAAAAAAAACAAAAGAAAAAAACAATGGTAAACAACGGTATGAAGTAAACGAATGGAATAATAATAATAAATAAAACTGACATAAAAATAAAAATAAAAATTAATAAGCAATGGTAAAATAAAAAAGTGAATAAAAAAGTCAAGAAAGAAAGAAATGTCTTCTAAGTTTACATGGTGTACAAAGTAAGAACCAAACATTAAAAGTTAAACGACCACCATGACTTAGCTTACTTTTTATCGGCGTAGTGCCAGTGATCACATCCTATTCTAGTAAGATCAAGAACATGATTTACAAAATCATGCAATTTTTACTCAGTAGTGTAGTTTACTCATCACAGTTGTGATAGGATAAATATGTAGATAATATGTTTTGGTGTCGCATGTTGCTATTTTGATAAGCGTATTTTTAATATTATAATGTAATAATACGTTCTTCCTATTCAAAGCTTGTAGTATACAGCGAATATATCTCCAGTAACTCCCATCTAGTTCATCTTCACATTAAAGACTCACCTATCGACGCTTCTCCATAAAATGGTTTAATACTCCGTGGGTAGAATACTTTTCAGCAAACGTCTATAACACAACACGACAAATGGGTTCACGATTGCAATTGCAGGAACCAACAAACTAACTTTCCCGCTAAAAGCTACCAAATCATCACACCACTACTCACACAATCCGACAGTAGTATGTGGCCAGCAATGCTGCGGCAGGGGTGTTTAATTAATCAGCCTTTTAAGTTGAAGAAGGCGCGCGACACGGTGAAATACGTTTTTCGATTTCTGCGCTGGATTTAACACCCGTTTTTTGCCCGTTTTCCAATCAAATGTTACGCGAAAAGCTCACACCGGCTCACCGTGAACGGTCTTTCGATTCTTAGTATTTTCGACACGGCCCTTTTCACGCCACCATCAGTTTTGTAAATGTGTTTTCTACGTAAATTATGCCCGTATCCTTTCGCACTGCAGAAAAGCTGTTTATGGTTTCCCAGCGGACGCTTATCGTAAACACGGTCTGCTAGTGTACTGTGTTTTTGGCGGCAGTGTTAGTGTGTGCGGACTGGCACAGATGATTTGATTGGAATTACACACACACACACACACACTCGTTCGCGTGGGGGTGATTTTCCCGCGGTGAAAGATCTTGCGGATGTAGGAAGCGGACGGCAAGTGAGAGTGTTTTCCACCGTGCGGGAAGCTGCCAACACCAATACACACTGCGAGCGCAGGGATAGAATATGTATCGTACACTAACACCACGGAGATGACAGCGGCCTAGCGCATGGTTCCGGCGGAGAGAGTAACTCACGCGCTTTTTTTTTATTTCATTTGTTATGGTTGCGTCGGAGCTCGGTTCACCCGTGACGTGTCAGGTGCCAGGGCGAAGGGTTCGGCTGACGACTTTCACCGTCGGCAAGTGTTTGTATTTGTGTGCGTTACGCTAATGCAAAAGCCCCTCGCGGAAGGCGCGCACAACGACTCGCACGAATCAACCCCCCAACACAAACAAAACACGCACTCACTCGAGCACCGTGACGCAAGGGATGAAGCCAGCGGGAAGCGGGAGGAGGGGGAAAACGCACCACGGGCCACGTGAGCGTCCCACAAACGTCACCTTTCCCTGACCCGCTGCGGTGGGGATGGGAGAATGTCACAAGCACTGGTACGGCAAACGATATATTCACGCACGGAAAACGCTTCACCGGACGGGCGCACGGGTTTCCAACCACCGGAAAAGCACTCGGACCCGTCGGCGGCGCTGGCAGGTGGGGTGGGTGCAGACGGGCGAGCAAAAAACACAACGGGAAAACACTGAAAGCGGAGAGCACAACTAACAGCAGGCAAACAGTAGCACGAGCAGAGCGAAAAGGTGCCGCCGATGGAGTCGAGCCTTTGGACACCGAAGCTGTCAAAACTGAGCGTACGTCTCCATGTGTGTGTGTGCGTGAGTGGGTGGTGTGCGTGAGAGGTCCTCGAACTGGCTCCTGTTTTTTTTCGGGATTCGGAAGCACCAACAAAGGAAGCTCTGATCCGGAAAGGAAAAATTTCCTAGACACACATGCCCCGTGCCTCTTAGCGAAGACACACACCAGCTGGAGTGTTGGTGTCCTGGATGATTCGATTGACAGGTGGAATCGGTGAGTTTGTTTACTTCTGGCGGATTTTAACGAGATTAAAATTGAAATCGCCCGGTGAGACTCGTTTGCTAATAGATAATAATTGTCTTTTGAATTACTAGCGCAAAATTATACTCATAGGATAATTATTAGCAGCGTTCAAGAGCGTACATGTTCAAGCTAGCAATGTGAAATTCCAGCAGTCTCAACTACTGCGCATGTCATCCACAACAGATGTGAATCATGCGATGAGTGCACGGTACAATCCTGGGTTATTCCAGCAGGAGCCTCCACCGCAACTGGGAGCATGTTTTACTCTGAACCCAGAACCGAAATCGGTGACGCCACTTGTACTAAAACCAGACGACCGTGTGATCAAACCAGGACTATTCGTCAGTACTAAAACGGGAATGCACAACGGTGTCATCGCAGGCTCTGGATGATCAATTTTTTTTAATGCAAAAACTAGCCATCCTGCTATTTGTACGATATTCATCAAGCTTATACTCCAGTAGCAAGGGAACATTTTTGGTGCGAATTTAAATCCTTTATTGATGCAACAAAAATCATCGACATTGATACAACCAATGTTCCGATTGTTTAAAATTGATACTTATTTTTTAAAAACTCGAGTTAAATATGCTTCTAAATTATTCTATCATTTAATTACTAATGAATCGATAATCCTTTCTTTTAATTACTTCTGGATCGATAATCCTTTCCTGCGCATAGTAGAAACAACAAATATGCAGAAAAAATAGAGGAACAATTGAGAATTGTAATATAATTACAATTTATTACTAATACAAAACTCAAAAACTGTAAAAGAGGAATAATAAATATTAAACAAATTGAAATATTAAATTAAATTAAAGATAAATTCAAATTTGTAATCAATATAAAAAAAACATTGAAATATAAACTCAAAAATTCCTCAAAATCCTGTGCTAACACCTAGCTATGAAATTACTGAGAAGATTTCTGTGCGACTGTCAGTTTCCGCAGAAAATGAAATCAAATAAAAGATTTTGAACACTTGAAAATTAAATAAAACCAATTACAAAAATCAAAAAAACGGTGAAAAATCGGGAAGAACATAGATGCGAAAAAATAATCGAAAAAATCTCCGATACTCCGACGCTACGTATAAACCATACAAATTACAATTAGTAATACCTTCTACCAATATTTCTACATCATAGCACTTAACCGAGCCGTAGAAACATAACTTCTGCATGTCCGCTTTCGGAGAATAGAAAAACATCCTCTTTTCATCAGTTGTCAGTTGTTTTGGCGTAATTCAACTTAGTGGCAATTTTGTGTCATAACAAAAAAAACACAAACACCGTGTGCCACACCGCTACATGCGAAATCCAAAAATGAACAGATACGCACAGAGTGCCCGACGCGTTGCGCGAAATAAAATAAAATCCAAGTAGTGCAATCACATTGACCATAAAGCGAGCATCACCAGCGCAGTTCGGGTTATGTTTATATACTTTCCGCACCGGTCGCCCCGTTTGGAGCCGTGGTAGTAGAAAAATAGATCCTTCCCATTTCCTTGAGACCACAGCATCATCGTCAAGCGGACCATCGGACCCATTTCTATGGTAATGTGATGGCGGGTGTTTGGCTGTCTTTTTGCTTTCTTCCTCCGCATGCCCACTTTCTTCGATGGCAGGATGCGTGTGTGCATGCTCCTTTTATTGGACCCAGGACAAAATGGGGCCTGACCAAGACGAACTCAAGTATGCGTGCGTCAGAATCGAACCGTTGCTGTGTGTTGCTATTGAACCTCGACGACAAGATTCAAATGGCTCCAGCACACCGTTTCCACTTTCGCCAGCGCAGGACAACGGCCGTTCCGAACGGGTGGTACGTGCCGAGCGCATCCACCGGGCGGATTGAAACGGTACTTCATTTTCCGGCTTTTCCCGGTATTCACAAGTTTGTTTACTCATCAAGCGGCTCAGCTTCCATGGGGCGTGTGCGGGTAGGGAGGCATTGGTTAGTGCAAGCAGCCCGGAGAAGATCTTCTCGGTTTTACGATCTTGTACGAGGTAGTACCCCAAACAAAACACAAAAAAAACCCCAACGATTCTCTGCTCCTAGCAATGAAGTTCTCCACCACCATCGGGAGAAACCCCCGAACGTTCTGCCATTGAACGGAGCGACTCATTGGATTCTTGATTTGGCCCTTGACTTCCCTCGCTAGCAAGCGTACCGATGCAAAGGACCGACACGACCGCCGGAGTTCGCCTTTTTTATTGTTTCACTCACTCCAACCCAGGAGCACCGTGTGCCAACCCGCCGCCGCTCCCATCGCACCACCGTTCTATTTATTCGGTTTTATTTTCTCAAACATAAATTTTTCATCAGCTTGTGCAAACACACACGTGGCCCCGACTCCGGTGCGGATTTTAGGTTAGTTTCCCGGTGTTGCGTGTTGCAACAACCTTCCTGCAGCCCGGCAAAGCGTACACACACGTGCACATAACCCACCGCCATGGAGTAAAGAGCATGGCAAACAACCAGCAGCAGCAGCAGCAGCTTCCCCTGTTGTATGATTCGCGTCCCCTTCCCGGCGCGAAACGATGAACGGGGATGGAAAGTGTACAGTGACAAGTATTTTTTCGTGTTTTCCATCCCACACTACACGTTGCCGTTCCCTATTCGCTCCCGACGAGGCGCATAATTGAGCCCGTTGCGGCAACAGCAAACACAAGTGGACGAGGAGTCGAGTGGGTGGGAGTGTGTGTGTGTGAGTGAAATGATGGTTAAAACAAGCGCAACCAACAGCACCACAAAAAGGACAAGCGAAGAGTGGGTGTGAGTGTGTGGCTGTACAAGGAACCGAACTGATTATCTCATTTTCCCTCGCGTGTCGGTTGGCTTCTACGATGCACAACAATACGCGCAAACGTGCACGCTTAGGCTCACGGTGCGTGCTGCCGGGGAAGTGACGATGACCCGGGAAGAATGTATTTTTCTCACCCTCATGGCGTGGCGAGAGAGGAAACGGGCCCTTATCGAGCGGATGAATTTGAGCTGCATTTAAGTACGACAATTGAAAGATTAAAGGGCTGTTTGTTTAGGAATGCTTTAAATGGAAACGTGGTGAAGGTTCTATTTTTCTATTTTTTTTATTATTCTATTCTATTTTTCTTAAACAAAACTTGCAAAACATCAAACAAAACAAACGTAATTTTAAAGCCGTATTTTTATAAACTATGTTATAATCCACAGATTATTTTTGTTAAAAATAATTCGAATAGAAAATACAATGAAAAGAACAGAAATGGAATAGAAATAGTATAGAAATAGATAAGAAACAGAACAGAAAAAGAATAGAAATATAATAAAAATAAAATAGAAATAGAATAAAAATAGGATTAAAATAGAATTAGAATAGAGTAGAAATAGCAAAAAATAGAATAGAAATACAATAGAAATAGAATAGAATTAGAATAAAAATGGAATAGAATTAGAATAAAAATAGAATAGAAATAGAATATAAATGAAATAAAAATAGAATTGAATTGAATCAGAATAAAATAAGAACAAAATAAATAAATCATACAAATACTAGAAATCGAAACGATGAAGAATGTAAATACAACAGAAATATTATGGGAATATACGAATCACGAAGATTTTAAGAACATAATTAACCATATTTTTATGTACATCGTAGAAACCGGCTATCACACATCTTTACATTTCAATTAATTTTGTGCTCATACAAATTAAAATCATTTTTTATAATGATCGTAAAATCAATAATCAAACGTTTCGAAGATTTTTACATCAAAAACCCAAAAATTTTATCGCATAGTTCAATTTATTATAAAACTAAACCATTTTTCCTGCAATTTTTAAATCCTAAGTCAACATGAAGATTTTTTGTGCACCTCAAACAACACATATCGAATTATCGTCCATAATTATCAACATGCGAAGGATATTTTTGAAAAATACAAAAAAAGATTTGTTGAAAACCCCGGAAAACAAATTCACATTGGAAACCTAAAAAGCCCATTATGTAACAGGCGTACGTAAAATACGCACGACTTCCCGGTGTAATTTCGATAAGTTAATTAATTCCCCATTTCCTACGCAAGACCAGATCAGGACAGGCCGCCATAGGGCAAGTCCAGAAACTGTCCAACCAACCTGTCACCGCACCGCATTTAACGCACTTCCCCCCCTGGGGCCGTACCGGCGAAGAAAAGCGTTGGAATAATTATTTTCATCCACCCACGGGAATCAGCGGCCAGAGGCACACGCACAAGACGGGCCGTGCAGGGTACCACGGGCTAACCCTCTAACCTGCCTGGTAGGATTTGGTGCTAACTTTTAATTACAAAACTTCTGCCTTATGCGCTGCTGCAGCTCGTTTGCTGTAAAAGGTGTCTATTAAGGTGTAAGAAAATCAGATGGGAAAAGCTTTTTTGTGTACGAA
>JXXA01017037.1:0-12656 GCA_000956255.1 Anopheles punctulatus
TTTCATTAAACAAAGGAGAGGACAATAGTTCATAACTACCTGATTCTATTATCGCACAACAAAATGTTCGGTTTTGCTTTTCTAATGCACATATGTGAAAGAAGCAAAGGTAAAACGGAAAAATTATAAACCTATCAGACACGCAAAAAATTCGATTTTACTCAATGATACTTTATTTGTCACATACATATTCTCTACGGCTGGGCCTCTGCCTCCAAACCGACACAATTAGTAACAAACCTCTGCCTTACTGAACTATTTTAATGTCATCTATTTCTGTCATATTCTCCTCACAAACTTCAAAAACGTAAAAGCCATTCAGAAGCTCATTTTTCACGGTTTCCGTCGAGTCCGGTCAAACATGTATGTCCATGCCAGAGTGTTTAGGTTGTGTTTCGGTGTGTAATTAATGTATCTACTGTGGTTCGTTAAAATCCCCTTCTGCTCCTTTATTATTTATATGTATATGCTGTATATATATATATATTATAGTTTAAAGTTGTATGTTCGTGTGTCTGTGTATTGTGTATATATGGAATCTCTAATAGTCTACATTCTAAACACGGCTACATACATTGTGAACGTGAACGTGTAGTTTTACTGTGAGGTTTATGTTAAATGGTGGTAGCGGAACGTATATAGTTCTCCTTTTATCAGCGTATAGAGAGTTGGAAGAGTTGGCTTCCCCGTACCGAAAGAAATCGTTTGAGGGTATTCAGAAAAGAATGTCGGTATATTGGATTTTCTTTAAAATTTGCGTCCATGTTCATGAACAGGAATACCGAACGGGACAACCGGATGAATTTGTTTTGTTTTGCTTTGAAAATTCCTAGAGTTACCGATCTAGTTTCCCATCATTTGAGCTTTGTTTCCTATAGCCGCTGTCCAGTCCGATTTAGCTTATTCATCACGACTTTTTTTTTTGTCAAACGAGGAAGTTAGAGAGACCCGTCGTCGTCTTCGTTCTGCGCACACCTAGTCTCGCTTTGTTCGATGATTAGAATATGTATTGTCCCTCCTCGAACTACCCTCTATTTCCTAGTCATTTTTGGCCATACATTTGCGCTACGTAACTATCGTGTTCGTTTGTTTTTCTCGTTTCATTGTGTGAAGATTCTATCATTTTACACTTTTATGCTGCCGAACCAGAAGTGCACGAAAGTGAACTAAAATACTGATACGATTACACAACACAAATCGCTTCTCTCTACCATTCTGCTTCGCTCGCTCTCTTTAAAAACAAAATTACTTTCTTTCACTCCATCTTATAGTTTCCACCGGCCTTATTTTCTTTTCAAAGTGTAACAATAATTGTAGAACACAGCTTGCTCCAAATACAGGAAATAGTATAAAAGGTTATAAAAAATGTGTAAAATAAATAAAATATTTAATGCTGGAAGCATGCCAATCAATTTAAAAAATCATAAACCCGGGGACTTAGTGGGTCGTTGCTAGCATTCCGTTTTATGCCACTATCCCAGACACTCTAACGGTTCAAACGGTTAAAGTTTTGATTTCCAATATATTCTACTTGCTTGAAGTATCAGCCCGTTTGATTGCTGTTTTGCAGCAAATTTACACATGTTATTTTTAGTATCTCATTCACGAACGCGCAATGCTTAACTGCTAAACTCTTTATACCCACTATCTTCATTCCCGTTTAAAATACAACGAACGCAGGCGCACCGAGAGGCTGTTATGTGTGATGTTAATTTAGAGTCTAACAAAACAATTACCACCTCCCGCTTGTCTTTTCTTGTCTGCTCGGTATGTTGCTTCGTAATCCACCCTAAACGGCATCCGTAGGGCTTTGGAACTCCGAAAGCGCATGCACAGGATTTTGGGTCTTCTTTTGCGATGCGCGCCGGACTTTGGCGCGCACTTCTTCCGGCTTTTCAGGCCGCACCAGCGGCTTCTTTTCCGGCGCCTTCATCTTCCACACGACGATCGGTGACTGCGATGGAGGAGAAGGGAGCATAAAAAGGGATATTAATACTCGCAAAGGGATACACAAGTACTCGCAAAACGACAACGGACCGTTTATTAAACAAGAGTATCACTACATAGACAAGAAGGATGAAGTGAAAATAAATATGCGAGATGAAATAATTGTGAATTTTATTCGAAATCAGATTCGCGTCACTAATGATTAAGCTATCAGTTATTTAACGTTGATCCATAGTTGATTAATTAATCATTTCATTGCTAAACTACTTTCACTGATATGCGTAGGCGAATAACGTAAAGTTGTATTGTATGTTAGATAAGTTATACGAAAGTAATTTTAGTTTTTTGTTTCAACATGAATATTGTGTGTAAAATAGATTTTTTTTTACAAAATGCATTTATGAGTTATGTAAGCGTTTATTTTTACAGCAAATTATGTACACTGATAATATGTTTCTCACATAATCAATAGTTTAAAATAATAAATCGATCAAAAGATCAACAGATTACAAAACAAACAATAAATTGATTAAATGGATGTTTATGAAATGCAAATAGCAAAAAAAATCTGAGAGAGTATAATTAATGCAAAATATAACGATTAGATTACAACTACAAATATTCAGATGAAAACATTCACTTTGATTTGTCAATAGTTTCGTTTCTATTGCATTAAACTAGGACAGCAAACACAAACGAAATAACAGACTCATGAAGAATGAGAGAAACAGAGACACAGAGAGAGAGAGAGAGAGTCATTGGCAGGACATTCGTCAAAGGAACTTACGTAATTCTAGCATAGGTTAATTTCGCATACAAATACATCCATGGATGGAACACACAATGTAAGACGAACGTGAACGAGGAGTGTTTTGTTATATTTAGTTTAGTTTGTTTTTGTGGTCGATAGAAAGAGACGATAGACAACGAAATCGGCCAAGATAGCGTTCGATTGTGCGTTTGAGATGGTACGAATCATTTTCAAATATGCCCCCATGTGTCGGGTGAAAGAAAAGAAAGGACGCAAAGAGAAATATGTGTTAGTTATACACACAGTAGGAAAATCCGGAGGAAAACCACCAGCAGGGTAAACGAGGAAAATTGCACCATAACCTGTACCGACACGTCCGATCGATCGATCGCGACACTTACCGAAACCGTTCCCTGTCGCGTGTATTTCGTGGACGCGACGTACGAATACTTGACGGTGTAAACGACGGCATTCATCAAATTCTTCGCTGCTTGTATCAGCGAGGTGGCACTGTCCAGCTGTAAAGAGAGCCGGCCCCGTAACAGTGAGGAAAAACCGGACGATAAAGAAAAAAAGAGAGAGGTCAAGGGTAGATTAGATCGTTCAACTAAAGAAAAATCGGAACATAATTTCACCATTACCCCTGACACGATCAGTTCACCGCTTATGTTCTGCACGTCGGCCTTCACCTTCGAGGTGATCTGAATTTGGTGACAGTACAGGGCGATACGCTGCAGATAGGCGAGTAGATCCTTCTTGGTAGAGCTTTCCGGACATTGGTCGGCGATTTCACGGGTCAGCTTGTCCAGCTTGGTGCCCGCTTCGGAAATTTTCTTTGCCGCGTTTATAACATCCATCGTCGTCTTCAGTGGCCCACGACCGCTGTAAGGGTTGATGGAATGTTTGGCAAATGTTTAAGAGTACAGTTTGAACAAACGTGTTTGAGTGCTCTCAGAGACCTTTCACCCAACATTGTGTGATAATAATCTGCCATTACGGTCAAGGACTAAACAAAACTGTGCAAACACACCGTTTTTGTTGAAAAAAGCGACATATTCGAAATTAAAACAGTGCCGAACATACTTAGTGAACGATATAATTTTTTGACAATGAACGTTCAATATTTTCAATCGATAACGATTTGACTCGCTCCAAAATACCCCTTACGTACCGCGTGAAGTCCGTCATTTCCATCATGATCATACACATGTGCTTAGCGAGATAAATGATATCATTGCCGGTATCATCCCACTTCGCCACTTCCGAGTCGAAAGTTAATTTTTCACGTCGGAACAGCTCTACTTGCTGCATGATTTTCTGCTTGTCCTCCTCGTTCATCTTACGCATCGCTTCCTGCGCGGAGAGTAAACATTACATTATAGACCGAATTCGGTGCGAAGATGGTCATGACTTACTCTAGCTGTCGTGATGCCACTAATTTCCGGATACTCGTCAATGGTTTGATCTCCAGTATGTGCACTTGCTGCTCAAAGAAAGGCGAATATTAGTACAGTTTAAATAATTCAATACTAGCTAATCTTCAAGCAATACTAGCAAACAACACTACCGCACAAACGCTCTACAGCATACACAACATACATAAGCTTGAAAGAATTGTAACATATTTTCTTACATCGACTACGTGTTTCTACGGTCATATCCTCGACCGGTTCGAACTCCGTGTCTGTGTCCAACTCATCGGAACTCTGGTTTAACATGCAATTTCGTCAAAGGACAAAACACACACAGACACATACACACATACAATGACCAGGGAGACGAAGGTTGATGCGGGAACGGTGAACACAATTGGGCACGAATACGAAGCAAACATGGATAACGGGGGCAAGCAACAATCATGAAGTTGCACAACAAGTCCAGAAGGCCGTGAAGAATTTGACATAAAACGGAATGAAAATATAAAATAGATGAAATACACAAATCAAATGTTTAGGAATCGGGAGCAGAGGAAAGGAAATAAATTCGACATAATGTTGAAGACATTTGATGGCTAATTTCGCTTAAACAAATAACGACAGACGAGAAATAACAAACAATATGATGACGAGCACAGGAGGTACGTTCCATCATGCGAACATTTTACAAGCAATAAAAGATAGCAATATCTATGGGCACTTCCCGTACGGATAGAGATAATGCCTTACATTTGCTTCTAGTTTCGAGTGTGTACTGCTCGTCTTCGATGTCTTCTGGATCCAAATCTTCTTCGTCCTAGTTTTGAGGGTGTAATAAACCGCAGTGGTTAATTAGTGCCAATTTTATTAAATGTAAATTACGAGCACAACCAAGATAACACAAAAGATATCATTATATAACAAAAATGTAGTCCTTTTGCATAATAAAACAACACTACAGGTAACTTAAGTTGGGTCCTTCAAAAAGCATGAGCTAGATAGGGAAAACACAAAAAAAACTGTTTGGAGCGAGAGTGTCGAGACTGTCTTTGCCTAAGGACACACTTTATAATGCTCTTAATAGATTAGAAAGCTTTATGAGATTTTGTATCGTACATATTGTGAACCTCATGCCTTTTTGCATGATATATGCCGCATAAGCAATGCTAATGCTTTCTTGGTATTAGAGATTACCATTAAAAACTGTAACAAGGTAAGTAAATTGCCAAAGCATTCACTCCAATGTTCGCAATGGTAAATCAACAGAAAAATGAAATGATTTCATTTATGTAAATTCTCCAACATCTGCACAAATATTTGAAAAAAAAATGTAATCGATAGAAATGGGTAGTTTTTATATGAAACACATCATCTTACCCTGTTCATGAGCACTGCACGACGAATTTCGCGCACACCATCGTACACGAGTCGCGACGCGTCGATAAAATCGTTCTCGTCCACATCTTTGGGTGAGTTTGACGATAGCGCGTCAACGGCCACATCGACACGCTGCGCAAACTTGGACATCACCTGTTCGCGCAGCACCTTAACCGCCTCCAGTACGCGCTTGGTGTAGATGCACGGTTCGTAGTTGTCCATCTCCGCCTCAACAACGTTGCAAACGCGTGCCGAACGGCCCTGGATGGCGCCGGCTGTATTGCGCAGATCAAGCGCATCGCCCTCCTGGAGCGCCAGCACACACTTATTCACATCCTCCAGGATGTGGTTCTCCGAGACGGCCAGGAAATCATCGATCGTCGTAATATCGTCGACGGCCTCGGTGAGAATGCGCACCTGATTCTCCCAAGCTTGTCGGTACGCTTCCATGTTCTCCTGTGCCACCTTCGAGTTAGGCCGGGCAGCCAGAATGAGGGCGGCATTGATCACCTGCGGACAGAGCGTTTCGATTTGGTCGGCGGCGTAGCGGACCATCTTCACGCCGTCCTCATTATTCGACATGCTGCATACCAGGTTCGCCACCTCGACGAGTTTTTCCGCATGCTTGGTGAAGATATCGGCTCGTTCACGGACAACTTTCTCGTTGCCACCACGCGCAGCCTCGATAAGATCAAGCAGAGGCATGTTGGTTTCTAGGAAAGAGTCCGACACGTGATCGACGACTGCTTTGCGTAACTGACGACGAAGGTCCTTTGTTTTACGGTACATGTGTCCAATCGCACGTTCCAGCTCTGGCGTACGATCTTTCGTTCCCATCTAAAGAAAAAAACAGAAATGTAGAGAGTATGAAAAAGAAATATATACCAGGAGAGAATATCAAGTACTAAATGAACGCTTTTGACTCATCGAAGTCCGGTGAAATGTTCATGGAAGAATAATGGTTCCATGAAGGTACGCACTGATAATTATTCTTCCATAAAACTATCTCCCCTTTTATTGCACTTACATTGGACATATACTCTGACAGTAGATCCTGTAGCGCCTGTCGTACCGCATTACACTCTCCTACAATCCGTTCGCGTCGTTCATCACGCGTGCAGTCCGCGTCCGCCATCAGGGCCGCAGCACTAATAATACTCTCCAACCGCTCTTCAAGGGATGGTCTTGAGCGGACCTCGTTGTACGCTCGCGGATCCATTATAATGCCCTCGTCGAAGTCATCCAGGGCGGCCGCTAACTCGCCCGCACCAACGTACACGTCCTGTGGTTGGGACGATTTACCCTGCGCCACATCGCTGATCGTGTTAACCGCTTCGCACACCTGTTTCAGGATGTGGTCCCGGTTCACCTTCGCCAGATCGAGCTCCGGATGGCGCACATATACCTTCGAAGCAGTCAACAGCATCGTGGAATGCTTCTTCAGCACGGCCCGAGCCGCCGCCAAATCATCGCGGAGCTGCGGATCCTTCAATTCCTGCTGGCGCTTGGCCGCCTGCTTGATCAGTTCGTTAGCATTGCGGCCGAACTGGCGCATGTTGTTCATTAGCTCGTCCTGGGATGATGCGTTCCGCAGCTTGTCCAGATCGTCCTCGACAACGTGCAGCGATTTGAGCAGCAGATGCACATCGACCATGTCCGCCAGGATGAGGAGTCGCGTGACCGCCGACAACAGATTCCGGGCGGCACGGACCATGTTGCCGCGCTTGAGCGAACTGCACGGGTCCTCAGAGAATTCACGTGCCGCAATGCTCATGGCCGAGCCGGTCTTTCGCACTTCTTCCACCGCCGACAGCATCTCCTGCGTGATGTCCGGATTCTCGTAGGCAATCTGTTCGCCGCGCTCGATGAAGATGTCAGTAGCCTTTTCCACGGCAGCAACCAACGCACTTGCGCGTTTCGATTTGCCTGATGGGAGGATGAGTTAGAATGCATGGTGGGAGAGGTTAGAGCGGAGATGAAGTAAAAACACCAACATTAAAACGAGGGGGAAAAGCACAAAGAAATGCAAGACGAATCCACTGGTTCCCGAATGCCAATCGATAACCACAGAGCTTGTCGCGACCCGGAAGGGGAATTCCGCATGAATGGTTTCGAGGGTGTCTGGAACGCACCCTATGCTACAGTAAAAATGTTTGGATGACATTTATCGCTATCGGTGACCTACAATGTCTTACCTTTCTTCTTTTTGCTCGGACCTTTCGTGCTAACGAGCGTGGTTACTTGCAGTACGAGCGGTTCGAGCGTCTTCTCCACCGACATTGTACGAATTTCCAGATTCTTGGGATCCCATTTCAGGGCCACTTGGCCGAAATTAGAGAGTGTTTCCATCGCGTCCGAAAACAACCACCACCCTCGATGACGAATGTGCTGTGGCCTCGATCACAATTTCACCCACCAAATCTCAACGCACACGCTTCGTACCGATGACGAGTCTTTGTTCCAGGGTACCTTCTCTTCCGGAACGTGGTGGCTGGCTACTCGAGGGCTTTTGTTAGCACGACAAACGCGTTCCACAAAACGCACAGCACACAGAATTCACATCAAATTAGTCACCCTCTCCAGCAGCACACACTGCTATGATCGCTCTATGCTTTTGCCTTTTTCACACACATACATACACGCACGCGCGCTCTGGAGATTTTCACTATATTTTATCAGCGAAATTTAGCGTTACCAACACTATTTTCGGGGAGAAAACTAGTTGTGTTCAATCAAGTCTCTTACTTGTCACTATTATGCGCTTTTAAATCCCTTTTCGCATGGGATTTCGGTATTTAAATTAGCTTTTTAAACACAAATCTACAGACGGGTGTGACGCGTAGCAAACGAACGAGAAATTTGTTTTCACACGAATGACTGCGACAATCGATGCGCTGCGAAAGAGTGAACGAGAGAGGGAGAAAATACGGAATGGAAGAATTGCAGCCGTTCCCGAATGGGAGTTTCTTATGTTCAGTTCTTATAAATATGGGCAATATGTTATTTTTTAAAAATTCAGTTTAAAATATTCATATACAGACTGTGACTTACAATAAAGTATATTGTAGTGTAGAATTAAGATGAAAATTAAATAATCTGAAATTCCCTTTGGAAACGCTGTCAACGCTTTGACAGCTGTCAAATGAGCAACGTTTCCAAAGGTGTTTCGGAAAATCGGCTCCGGAGCACAGAGAAAAATGCAGTCGTCGTTAAAATTAAAAATTCTATTGTCATCGTCATTGTTCTATAGTCCGTGTGGTAAATAATTGTTGGTAGAAAGTTTTGGACCAATGATTAAAGGTCTGGCAAAATGTTAGAATAGCTATCAACGTCGTATTATCGATCGTTAAATCTCGTAAGTTAGCGCTCGGGTTGGTGAAATCGCGTGGAGGGAAACTATTCTACGGTATTAAATGAAAAAATCCATTAAAATAAGAGAGCAAAGGAAATCTATGAAGCTGCTTCATCCCATGGTTCGTTGTTGAATATAAAACGAATGTGTTCGAAGTGTAGTACAACCAAACGTGGTGGAAAAGTGCATGCAGGACAGCAACCTATCGAACGGACGAAACGTCGCAAAGGATAAAGCAAAAAGCATTGCTTGCTGGTCTGATTGGTAGGTTGATGCGTAGGAGCGTGACCGTGTGCGTCGAAGTAGGAATAACGACGAGCTGTCCCGCGCACAGGAAAACCGGGTTTAGAAGCCCGGCCGGCAAACCTGCAGCAGTGTGGTCAAGTGTGCGAAGATAGTTTCAGTGAGTTCATCTGCCTCACACGCGAGACACGCGGCGACCAATCCGTCTGGTGCAACACGCGGTCCGCATTTGTTTTTCCCTTACAGTGAGGGTTATTTTAATATCTGTAGCTCGAGTGTTTTTGCAACACTGCTTGCTAGGCGCTGTGCTGTATAATTTGCTCTCCACGCTAGTGGCAAATCTAACCGTCGAGCCGTAATTGCAGTTGTTAATGTGCTAGTGCATCGTGCAGAGGTCTACTGTGCCGGGAACATAACAAGGTAAGTAGAGGCGTATTGCAAACATGCCGTGCTAAGTTATAATTATTCTTTTAGGGATGTTAAGGGAGCACATGGTTCGTTGGGGGAAAAATCTTCCGTCTACTACGCCGTCACGGCTGGTGCGTGCTCTTGCGGTTCGAACGAGTGTGAGAAAAAAGGAGAGAATGATAAAAATGAGGAACGTAACCAAAAACTCAGAACGCTTGGAAAGACACGGATCGAAAGGAAGGTCGCAAGGAACCGGGTCGAGGGCAAATGTCGTCCCTTCTGCCATCCCGTGCTTGTTTGTTGGCGTAAACAGCACATCAAAAGGACGGCATTACGAACAGTGCAACGCATAGCAATCCTATCTTGCCCGATGCAGGAAGTGCAAAAATGCTCGATTAATTCCACAATCATCAATTTCAAACTATTTGACCCATCAAGACTTTCCGGAAGATGGAAGCTGACACCTTCACTAGCATGGTGCTATCGCAAAGCCTTAGCCTTGCACTGACGGTGATAGTGGACAGCAATGTTCTGTGTCTTCTCTTACACACAGCCGACCGAGTGTAGATTTCCTGGTCCCTATTGGTCATGCGCCAACTGTCACGATAGAGATGAAGTGACCGGTACCGGTTTGACATGTTTTACGTTTTACACATGAGAATATCAGGTCTGATGCAACCTTTCGTTGCTATTGCCAGTAGTAAGAATTGTTTGGCCTTGGATTTGAATAATAGAAGGCGAAAGAAAAATTCGTTAAAACTAGTAGATCTGCTTGCGAAAATTTACAGTAAGGCATAAGGATTACCAAAACATTAAAAAAAGGATTTTAACAAGAGAAGAAAATTTAGTTAAATAGGTAGAACTTAAGCTACTTTTATTAACTTTTGTAGAATATTCTACAAATCTTTTGCTATTTGTCTGCTGTTGTTTGTTATCACAACTAACTTGATCGGTTATTAAGTTATTAAGAGAACTTTAGATCAAACCGAACGTATATCAGAATGATACTGAGAATGATGAATGATTTGTTTGTTGGGCCATATGATTTAGCTCTATATCTTTTTTATGATATACTAAACTTATCCGCTAAGCAACTTGTTTGTATGCACAGCTATCAAATTAAAAAAAAACGATGTAGTTTTTGCAATATGGATTATTTTCTATTGAAACATTATCGATCTGTTGGGCAAAGTGCGTCATTCCCGATAGAAAATAGTATCGCAGTCCAGTCATCAACTAGTGATGCAATTCTCCCACGCACCACTGCAAATACTACAAGTGCAATATGTACACCGTCTGCTTCACGGTAAAGAGTACAGTGTTGTATTTTGTTTTTTACAATTTTTGGTTTTGATTCATCTTTTTTTCGTGTATCAATATCATCTGCTCGAGGGTAACTATAGCTTGAATTGAACCTTCTAGTTGAAAAGTGAAACTTGAATTTTAAACTTTGAAAATGGGAAACAATCGACGACTCATCGAAGAATAAACGGAATATAATATAATAATTGATATTTTCCAACTCGATTGGAGTCCAGTACTCAAAACTGTATGTTCACATATGCACTGCTGCTGCATTAATCTGTGTAGGAATGCAGAACCCCCCCATGCGGTGCTTTTCATTTCGAGACCGGTTTTTGTGATGCAGCTTATACCATTTATTTATGTCCTTCTTTGTATCAACATAACGAAACAGAAAAAAAAATCATTGCATTGCATTCAAGGAGCAATGACACGCACAGGTATAAAGACAGATTAAAATGATACGAATGGTGATGAACAACAGTTTGTTCAGATTGTTATAATTTATTACTAAAATCATTATACGAATGAATGTTGGGGAAGGTATTAACACTGGTACGAGAATATGGCAATGAATGTTAAGGTTACAGAAACCGGTTCTTGTTATATTTCAATTTCAAAAATGTTTTACAAATTTGAAATCGCGTGTTCAATTCTAATAGATGGCTTCATCTACTTTATCAAAATAGCAAATGTATAATGTTACTTGAGTTTTAACATTATTCTGATTGTGCATTGTACATGTAATCTCATTGTGTATAATGTTCTTGAATGACAGGCGAAGGTGTATTTCTAATATCACAGATTTAAATCGTCTGCTGATGCTTTTAAAAATCTCAATACATATTTATACGAGGTTTTTTTTTAAGACGGGAAATTTGCAGACGTTCTCAGATAAGTATGCGGAATCTAGAAAACATCAGACACAACATCAACCAAGCAAGAAGGACGTCAAAGTAAAGTGTTGCCAATTGGAGTAAACCGATTTGAAATACTTTCAGTACAAACAGCTCATGCATTTGTAATGTGCACCAGTTCGTCGCCGATCGATAGTACAGTAACGATTGATTCGGCCGTCCAATGTAGTCCATCAAATAGAATAATCATGACCGCTCATCGGCATTCCAGTTGACATACTTCGTCTGACTTTGTTCCTGAGGGCACTACAATTCGCCTGGTTGCCATTTTAAGCGTATAGAACCTGCCGGTTTGACTATTCCATTCCTTTCCAAAAATTAGGTCAAATGAAACGAAATCGTCGGCAACTAGATGGCGTTCTAATCCGTCCCAGAATACGCAGGCACAGGCCGTCGAAACAGGTCATAGGATATCGTATGGTGTATCCATCTCACACGAAACACTGCTCATGTGGGCATCCAGTGGACTATCGGCGGACGAATGACATGTTTGTGTCACCGTCTCGTCTCTCACCAGTGGCGTCTACGATGTATGTTTGACAAAACCCACCTATGTCGAAGGACAGCAGATTCAAAAATGTGAGTCAAATCGTATGCGATACACGTGCGTTTTATAATTTTAGAATTTCTAACGCGAAGTGAATAAAATCGCGTAGACTGATGGCAGGATGGGGGGAAACATGTGTGCGTGTCAATACCGTGTGGTCGGAATCTGACCTGTTTTTGACACATGAACGAGAGGAGTTTGCTCATTTGATGCGTAGATTTATGGTGCGAAGGCATGAACAAAAAAATCGCACATAAATTAGGGATACAAATCGCTTCCTAGGATACTTGGGCATAGGCTGTATTTTTACGAAAGTGACGTAAAAGAGACGAGAGCCGTGAGAAGGGTAGAGAAACCCAATTTAGATAACGCTTATTGTCTTCTTAAATGTGTCGCT
>JXXA01017038.1:0-11071 GCA_000956255.1 Anopheles punctulatus
AGAAAGAGAGAGAGAAATCGATGCGAAATCCTGATGACGCCAATTGTTACCAACAAATTAAGCGAAACCTTAGCAAGTAACCTAGACCTAGACCTACTGTGATCGATCAAAACCCCTTTACGTGCGCCTACGTGCTGCACATGCAGGTAGGCAATTTTTACGCTTCTATGCCTTCCATTGCCCTTCTTTAGTGTGTACGCTAGCTTCCGTCCACTAATTATCGAACCATAAAAACAATTGTTGTTTTCGAATTGTACTCCACTCACCTATTGCAAGGAATATATCGTTCACATTGACGGCTGTCTTGGCCGATGTTTCCATAAATAGTAGACCGTTGTCGTCCGCGTATTGCTTGGCTTCTTCGTAGTCCACAACTCGACTGTTTGCCAGATCGGCCTTGTTGCCGGCTAGTGCAATCACAATGTTCGGCGACGCCTAGAGATGAAACCCCCAAACAAAAAAAATGATCAATATACACTCAGCTCCTGCTGACCGGCGTACGGTGTGGACTGATAGTGAGCCTATCAGAGTGTGCCTCGGACCGTCGGGTTATCGTAGGCCAGCACTTACCTGTCTTTGAAGCTCCTTGACCCACGTTTTGGCCCTCGCAAAGCTATCACTGTTTTGAATATCGTACACAACGATTGCGGCCTGCGCACCTCGGTAGTACATTGGCGCCAGACTGTGATACCTGCGAAATGGTGATGCCGGCGAAGAAGAAAACAGTGGTTCATATCAGAGCTACAGACTCCCCAATATCCGCACACAATGATTTCTTACCTTTCCTGACCGGCGGTGTCCCAGATTTCGAACTTCACTGTCGTATCATCGATGCACAGGGTTTGTGTGAGGAAAGCGGCACCGATCGTGCTCTCCTGGTACTCATGGAATTGGCCCTTCACGAAGCGTAACACTAGCGACGACTTGCCAACAGCGGACTCGCCCAGCAGTACAAGCTTGAACTGACAGATTTTGTTCTGTGTCGCTCCGTTCGGGCGCTGTGCTGCGCCACCGGCTCGCGGACTCGATGCCATCGGGTTCTGATTCTGAACTGAAATGATTCTTATTTCGCGATGCTCGGGCGGAACACTGTGCCCACTGATGTTTCCTAGCGGATGCGCGTGCTGTGGGAGCTTCTTTCTTAGCTATTCCGGACTTTCCAAAAAAAAACCCACTGCCTTCACTTCACTGTGCGACAATTCGACAACTAGGATATCTTTATCCTATATGCGTTATGCTGAAACAACAAAAAAAAAGAATTCTCATTAAATAAGGGTAACAAGCGGGCACAAAGCTTAAGAAGTTCTAATAAAGACCGATAAAGGTTGCATATGTCCAAGTTAGTCTTGGGTACAACATTTCATTTGTTTCAAACACACACATACACTAACACAGTGTGCCATGAGCACCGGTGAAGAAGGCAAGCACTATGACTCATATTAAGCGAACGAAAATTTATGACTCACGGAAACGGCGTACAAATGGAACATTACAAATTCTCTAAAGCCATTGTGAAATGCTTCATAACGCACGTTATTTCGTGCGTATGAAAAACAAATTTGCAATCACAAACAGTAAGAAGAAAGTGATTTCATGCGAGATCGTATGCGGTGTGAGAGAATGGGACAGAATGTGT
Organism: Anopheles punctulatus; assembly: GCA_000956255.1. Taxonomy (NCBI): domain Eukaryota; kingdom Metazoa; phylum Arthropoda; class Insecta; order Diptera; family Culicidae; genus Anopheles; species Anopheles punctulatus. The sequence goes on from JXXA01017038.1 coordinate 1,637, forward strand.
AATGTGTAGTTATTCCGTTCGTTGATAGATAATTTAATTTTCCTTCAACAAGCTTTCAGGGAGCAGTTTGCTGTTGGTAACGTCGCAACACTACACTAACGCTGAAACACTTTGGAACGTTCGACAACGAAACTAACTCCATCTATACACATACAAAGCCGCGCCACGGTCAGTCTCTTCACTTGGACCATGGGCTTTTCGGCTGATATAACGTCGCTGATAAACGGTTGTATAACGTCAGCCATAGCTCTCTCGACCATCTTCGTTCCGGTTTGCAGCACACTAGGATTGGCATAAATATAATACCATCTATACGAGAGCCTCGATCGAAACCTCTGCTTGCACGTTAATGCACCGAGCGAAGGATGCTATGACCGTGGATGAATTCTAGCGTACAACGCGTATCGGTGCACCGACTCCAGGGCACAACAAAGAACGGAGGTAGTGCACAGAGCTGCCGTCCATAACGCACACGTTAGCATAAATACACGCGCGCACACACAAACACACGGGGCTCAATGTTTACAGTCAATATTTACGTTTACCCCTCTCTTTCGCCGCGATGGATCCGTCTACCGCGTGAAAAATCCGTCTCACATTGTGAAAATATTTCTTTGATGGCGTATTACCCCAAACAGCTTCCCCTAGTGCCCTTTCAGTCCTTTCTTTATGTGCCATTTTTATATCGCTAATAAATGAGCTGTTCGTTCGTAAATGTAACTTGAACGCGAATGCAGGAAGCTAGTGGAACGCCCACTCAGCAGATTCGTCCGCGTATAAACAGGGCAGGCGGAGGATGTTTTACAGGATCTTAAATGATGCTGCTTATCGGCATTGTAGGGTTGCTTGCGTTTGCGGGATTTTTGTTGAGGCCCTGGAATGTCTGCATTCTGACAGCCCATAGCAACAGCGGCGAAACCACCGGAAAGGGGGCGTATACAATAGACGAGCAGCGTTGCGAGAACTCTTTTCCGCAGGTGTCACAATATCGCATTTGGCTGACTCCGCGGTCTTGATCACATGATGTACTCGGAGAAAACAGATATCGCGACTACTCGTGCACAGCTACGGTGAACAAAAAATGCGGGATGATACTAACAGCGTGTAGTTGTGCTTGTATGCTAGCAGTTTACAGTAGTTTCTACACAATTAAAACAAAGCACACGTGATCAGTTTGGCACCTGGCAGCGCAAGGAACTAAAATATCACAGTAGACGGTGATATTCAAGACTACGCGGTGGTGGCGAAACTCCAGCTGGAAAAAGTTCTTCCACTGTCATTGACGTCCTCGCCACTACCACACTGACCAGCATTTTACGCTGACCGTACGCTTACAAACAAAGAAGAAGAGCACGATCGCAATGGATATCGACTGACGCGGGACCAACGTCGCATTATATGTACGCACAACCATAAACGTATGCCTGTGTGCTTCACACCAGCAGAATCTGACCATTTTTTCATCGATAATTTAATAAACGAGCACACGCGGCACATCGCCAACGTCTTGCGTTCCATTCATGCTTCCACCACGCTATGCAACGGTTGCTTCCTCTTTGTTTGCCTAGGTGGTGGTTCTGCATTCCTCTTTTTCTTCCCTACAAAGGTTGTCAGTGTTGTGATCAATCCCTTGACAAAAGTTCATATTTCATAGTTGAAACTTTCTTCTGGGGTGAACATAGCAGCATGACAAGTAAAATACATGATCACTAGATGTACTCCGCGATGAGGAGGAATCGCTGCTCACGCACACACGCACTCAAACTCCCCGCTTCGTATTTCCCATACACTAGACGCGACTGTCTAAACGCTGCATTTCTCACTACTTTGCGATGACTTTGTACAGGTTTCGTTGCGAAAGTAGTGTATTGCGTTGCAGCTGTCTTCTCCCAAACAACATCCCCTCCCTTATCACCAATCCACCCATCCGCCGTTTGCCTTCCGCTGCTTTTCCTGCCAGCTGAGTTCTTATCAAATTTTATCACCCTTGCTAAATTGGCCTAACTGCTGCTTCCTCCATCATGGGCCCAGGGGAAAAGAGGCTCCATGCAAACACAGATTTCATGTTTCGGTGATAGAAAGATGACTAACATTGCAAACGGCCTATAGGTCTATCGATATGCTTGGCTTTATTGCATGGCCAACAGCGTATCGATCGAAGGTTAATCAAGTAAGCTAGGCTTGGTTACTACAGTTGGTGCGGTACATTTAGTTTAGCATCGGCTAGTGTGCGCTGTACTGTTGTGTTAGTACACACACACGCACATTTCCAACCAGCCTTCTAATTACAGGTTTCTCTCGACCTCACGCGCTCTCTTTCTCTCTTTCTTTCGAGACTGAACCTCAACACCATTGAAGTCTCTCAATTGCCATCAGATTTTGTCACCATGACCGTGCTGTTGTCCGCTGTTGTTGCACTTGCATCATCGCTGTCACCTGTTCCTCTACCAGCGCCCTTTATCCAACAGGCAAATTACGATGCCGTACAAGGACAGGAAAGTTGGACTGGCTGATGGGCTACGGATTAGGATAGGGTATACATGACACGGAACCTAGCTAGATGTTTCCGTTCTGTCAGGAAAACCCCGTTAGCTCTTTTGTTCTCCCGCTCTCATACACATGCAAATCTACTAGTGCTCTCTTTTTCGCTCTCTTCTCTTTATCTCGCTTCATCTCTTTCGCACACAGTTGCTCTCACGATGCTGTTTATCCCGAGGAGGATATTTTTTTTCATTTCACGCCAGAAATGAACTGCCGCACCCCTACTATACAAAGAGACAGACGGGCCCATTTCAGAGTGGCAGGCAGCTTGCTTTGTTCCTGCCTGTGCAGATCCGTTCCACTTCTGCCATCAATACTAACATTTGCAACACTTCGTTCACCAACTCTCTCAAAATTCACTGTGCACCGCAATGCAAAGTTTTCACAGGGCCGTTTCACTCTACGTCGTTATTCCACTAACTATACGCACTACGTGTTTCGCTTTCCCGTACAAATTGCAAAATTCCTGCTGCGTCTGCTGTGAGCGACAAGATGTACTTGACTTGATGCGGACATTACACACACATACATATACACACATATGCCAATTATCTACCCATCAGGCGGATGAGTAACATTTCCAGACGCACGGACACGTAAGCACACAGAGCGCAACCAACTATACAACAAACAATCAATGCTGTACGGCACGTATTGATATAAAAAGATGTTAGCAAATGCTTTATACTTTCTATGCCAACACTTGCACTTGGCAAAATTATTACGGACCTGATCCGTATCAGCTTCTCGGCAATGGGAAAACTTCACGCAGCACACACGACGCACTCAACCTTTTTCTTCGATTTTGTTTTTAGGATGAAAAAGAGTAAGAAAACAAATGTCAGCGCTATGTCATATTTGACAACTGAGACCAAGCGTTTTCAACACGCTTCAATTTTCGATTGATCGTTTCGCCAGCTATTTTTGGACATTTTCTCTCTACAACGGTAGCAATTTATTGAATATAAATGTTTCTCATTACATGTTACTTTTAGTAACAAAATAATAACTATTTGCTCTTGCATTTGTTTGTTTTAATTCTCCATGTACAGTAAACGCACGCGTTTATTTCGAGTAGATTTTTTCTAACAGTTTTTGAATGTATACGAGTAGTTTCCGGTAGATTCAACACTGTGATACTATGCTCTTTATGTTTGCTGTGATATAACGTTACTGTACTAAAGATACATAAAGACCTACATAAATATTCAAATGAAGTATCAGTAACGCATGAAGAACGCCACATTTATAAGACATTTATATCACAGTTAGATTAATACAAAATTAATTTGAGCGAATGCATGCCAAGTTATACTTGTTCGTGTTCTTCGATGAAGTAGCTGCATGATTGAAGCTTCCGATGGATGGTTATGTATTTAGCGGCAACATGTGTCTTCGGCGATATGATCTTCTCGGTGAAAGACAATCTGGAAAAAATGTAACTCTTAGTAACTGCCTACTGCAACACATCGTTAACGATTACGACAAGTACTTATCGTGGCAGAAAATGTCGAATTCTGAATATTGCAATGCCGTGAGAAAGCATAACACAAAACTATAGCAATTATGCAAATCCTCTTGATACGTATCTTTCACCCACTTGTTGTCCTGTGAAACCTGTTCTAGCACTTCATCCCATCGATCATACCACGATTCGGGTACTTGAGCAATGATCAGGCATTGATTCCATTCGTCTCCGGTAGCAACACTTTTCGCCGGTGTCTTGATTAAACCATTCACATCGAACTCAACGATAGTTCCGTGAGAAGACGTGAGTGCAATATGTAGATTATTTGTATTTTGAAATGAACTGAAATAACAAGAAGCAACGTTTTAGTTGACTGCCAACAAAAAACAAAAAAATAATAATAAAAAAATGCTCACCTCAAAAAATCTCCCACCGACGGACGAAGTACAATGGAACAAGGATGTTGACCGGCTCGGACGAATGGGCATGGTAATCTGCAAGTTGAAACAAAAATAGATTCTAAATAAGATCAGCAAACACCAGTTCCACATTACTTACGATACGGGTGTATTATCTAGTTGTTCTCCCAGAGTTGCACTGCACAACGGACATTTCAGCAAACTGTCGTAGGTAAAGATGGTTTTATCGCAATGCCGTACACACTTTAAGTCTTGACTGAAGCGCATCTTCCTGAAATGAAAAATAAATCATTGGAGCTTTTACCTATCTCATCAAATAGCCTTACAATTTCATTGCCGTAGTACGCCAATTGTTCAACGTAAATGATTAATTGATTGAATAGCTCGTCTTAATACGTATATGTAATAAAATGCTCGGTAGCAAAGCCATCCTCAACCCACTCCGCATACCGGTAAAATGTGGTCCCCATGCAACAAGAATATAATTGCATGTTTACACATAATAAAGCGCTTCATTTCTGAGTCCCGTACATAAAAAACATACATCCAACAAACTTCTTTAACAGCAGACTGACCATGTGCTCGGTTCACGATTGGTGTTGTAGTGCACGAGGAGGAATTCCAACCTCACACGTGCATGGGCAGCGAAAACTTTCCCCGTGAAATCTAAATAACTCCCGCTTGGATCAGCTGAAATTGGTTGTTATTTCGGTAACCCTTGGCAACGGAATGGTTGGCTACGTGTTGTATGTTGTGGCCCCAGGATACAGAGGTAATCACACCGTGAGACATACTTTGACTCATTCCGCAAGGGGGAGCGGGCACCAGGGGTTAGACAGTAGGGACGCCTTCGAGAAGTGTACTAAAAAAGTCCTACCTTTTGGCTTTCATACACGCATCGAACGTAGGGTCGGAAGCAACGAGATACCAAACCATCGAACACCTACACTGTTTATGGACCGTAAATAGTATTCATTTGACCGTGCTGCAACGTGGTTCGCTTGAATGTGGAACAGTTTTCATTTTCCTCGTCATGACAGGTCCTTCTGTTTTAGTTTCATATAATTAGGTAATTCTTAAAATGAAGTGAAGATCCAGTGCGTGTCGCATTCTAAATCGTACAGTGTGCTGGAAAGATACGGTTCGAGTGTTGTGGAATATATATTAGTTGCAATATAGTCGTCCTAAATCCGACGAATCAGATGGCTGAAGTGCAAGTGAAGCAGCGTTCTTTCAACGCCACAAATAGCATGATAACTCGATCTTCTAGAGCAAAAGAAAGGACACAGCGTTGTTGGTGGTTGCTCACATTCGTGCTGTACCTTATTTCCGGTTCCGGGATGGTACACTTGTCCGATGCAGGTTTTGCCTGTCTAAGCAACCCATGTGTTTACGGCGTGTGTATCGACGATCTAAATAGGTAATCATCTAATTCTCGCACGGTCCTGAACTTACGAAATTGAAGTCAAAGTTCGAGTAAGGTTATTGGTTCCGATTCATTTTCCACCCTGTAGCTTATTAAAAATCGATCAATGGAACGTCGAACCTAATGGTTAATGGACTCGACACCAATAACCAGACACAAGCGTGTCTGGTGCGTAGGAAATATGACGCTCCTAAGTGAGATGGGTGGTGCAAGAAATTATATTCCAAGTGTTACAACTTCCCCACATGGGCTTGGGATAGTGAAAAGTTGCTGCCTGCATTCGCTGTATAATCGATACCGTTCAGTTCAGTTCGTAAAAGCTAATGGTATAATTTACATCTTAACGCCATGCCACGTATCTTGGCTAACCACAAGCAAAGCTCCCGTTCTCCCTTCTTAACGTCACTACCCCTGATAGACAGCAGCAAAATATGCGCAATGATCTAGGATAGGCATAGTTTGCCATCCTACGTTTGTTTGTTTTTCCACTTCGGTGGGGTGGAAGGCATTTTTGTCGCGTATCCTGGTGATGTGTTTACGCCTACACCGCTTACGCTTTGTTGTTGCGGTGGAATGTTGAGCTTCGTTGGATTTTGATGTGCAGGAGCTACACATTTCACATCTTTTCTCACTGTATGCAGCACCTACTCTTGCTACTGCATCGATGGGTATACCGGTGTGCATTGTCAGACGAACTGGGACGAATGTTGGTCTAGTCCGTGTCTCAACGGAGGCACGTGCATCGATGGAGTGGCTTCCTACAACTGTACCTGTCCCGAAGGGTTCTTAGGTAATAAAGAATTCATACACCCAGTACGGCTACTAATCTACGCTTTGCTATTGTTACCCCCGTTGGCAGGATGGAACTGTGAAGAGAACTTTAACGAATGCCAGTCGAACCCTTGCCAGAACGGCGGTCTCTGCCACGACAAGGATAATGCGTTCTACTGCACCTGTGCGCTGGGATATGAGGGAGAATTCTGTGAGCTCGACATTGCCGTATGCGAAACAGGAGACCGATGCCGCAACGGTGCGGCTTGTATCGAAGGCCCGGGCCTGGAGTTCTCCTGTCGTTGTACCGAAGGATACGAGGGTCGACTTTGCGATGAGGAAACAAACGAATGTGCATCCTCACCCTGCCAAAACGGAGCCATTTGCATCGACAAGTTTGCCTCTTACATATGTGCCTGCCCCATGGGTTTCAGTGGGACAAACTGTGAGGAAGAGATCATGCTCTGCGCTAGCTCACCGTGCGCCAATCAAGCGCTGTGTCTGATGGAGGAAGACTCTCCCACATGCTACTGTGTACCTGATTTCCACGGCGAGCGATGTGAGTTACAGTACGACGAGTGTCAGCTCGGACCGGAGCCACGGTGCGTGAACGGAGCGACCTGCATTGATGGAGTGGATGAGTATTTCTGCACGTGTGCACCGAACTTTACCGGTGAAAACTGCGAGTGTCTCATGCTGGAAGAAGAAGAAGATGGAAATGTCGGGCTCGACTGCAACTACTCGATGCCCTTTAGCAGCACCGCTAAAGAAGAAGGGTTCACCGAAATCTCAGTCTTTTCATCCACCATGGACGGGTCTATGCCATACTCTACGGATAGCGTTTGGCGATCGACCGAAACGTTTCATGAGCATACTACGGGTTTCCCACTGTTTTCGCAATCGTTCAATTCAACTTCTTCTGCTGGGAACGAATATACTGACATGGGTGTTACAGTTACCTCACCTGGAGCAGATAAAACTCGCTCTCCTTTTGGCTCTGCAGAAGTTTCGACACCATCGGCAAGTGATCAGTACACGTCTTCACCGCTCAGTGAAAGTGCTTCTGACAGTGGTATTGTATCACCTGATGGAGAGCAGGGTACAAAATCTACTGCTGATGCGGGAGACGGCGAAACTGTTACTACGGTGACTTTACCAACAAGTGTTTCCGGAAGTGTGACAGTTGTAAGCGTGGACACAAAGCTTTCGTCCGTTCCGGAAACTAGCGTGGATACTACCGATTACTCATCAAGCATAGATTACACCACTGCAAAATCAACCAAACTTCCTACAACAGATGATGGAACACCAACGGCAACCGGTACCATCGTGCCGTCGGACGTTTTCACCAGCCCGGTACCGGACACGATCATTACCACGTCAGAGGTTCCTCCCAAAGTGTCCACAATGACACCCGAGCTAAGTTCGTTCTTCACCGAATCTCCAACAAACCGGACGTATACACCGTTCCAGGGCGAAGATCAGGTAACGAGCTCGACAGTGCTCCCAATTGGTGGCGTAAGCGGTACGGATCATACTACGCCAACAATCCCAGGATCACGTGAGCCGGGCATCACGGCTCCTACGGCTTCAATCGCGCCACCAGCAACAACCCGATTCCCAGACACGATTCAAGAGTGCGATGACACGGTGTGTGCGAATGGAGGAACATGTGCGATGACCCCGAACGGTGTTCGCTGCCATTGCGACTTCCGATACGCTGGACCCTTTTGCGACACACCGGTCAGCATACAGAACGCGGCGTTTTCGAAGGAGTCTTTCCTGCGTCATATAATTTACCGCCGAAATGAATCACTTGATGCCATCAGCCTACTTAGCTCCAGCGTGTCGACCGATTTCCTAAAACAGTTGGCTACTATGTCCGTGCGCTTTAAAGCCAAACTAACGTCCCGGGAAGGATTGATTCTGCTGTCCACGGCCGAAGGCGACGAGGGAAACCACTACGTCGCACTGTTCCTTCACAAAGGGTTGCTGCAGTTTCAGTTTTCTTGCGGACTACAAACGATGCTGTTGAGTGAAATTGAAGGCACGGTCAATAATGGGTATGAATTGAACGTGAAAGTGCAGTAAGTATGTCACGCATATGCGACAAAGTGCCGTTCCCGCCTAATTATGTCGTGTTCTTTTGCTCTTAGATTGAATTTTAACGAACGGTACAGTCACTGTAACGCCTCGCTGCACGTGAATGAAACGTTGGCAATGAGCGGTGAACAGCCTACGTGGCTGGGCAATGTCCTTAGAACGAAACAGCAAAAAATACCAGAAGACGTTGGACGCATATCGGCGCTTGCTTCGATTAAGCAAAGTTGGCTACATTTGGGCGGTCGGCCCATCAAAACCATGTACACATTGAGCCATAATATTTCACGCTACCACGGCTTTACCGGTTGTGTTTATGAGCTCGAGATCAACAACGCTCCGGTGGCCATCTTCGAGTAAGTGTATCCACGATGTGTTTGTCGAAACCGGGCACCACCAACCGGGCCATTTGTTCACTTTCACGTTTCACTCGTTTTCGTTTACCACAGCAACGCTGAAGATGCGTATCGGATCTACGAATGTACCTCACTAGCTTGTCTTTCGAGCCCTTGCCGCAACGGAGCGGTATGTGTGGAGGAAGAAAGCTACGGTACCGCTGGACAGTTTGGTTCAGGCGTACTGCATGGAAGCAGGGGGAGTGCTTGGAGCTGTAAGTGCGCCTTCGGCTACATGGGTAAAACGTGTGACCGTTCTATTTGTGACAACAACCCCTGCCGATTCGGTGGTACGTGCGTGACATTCCCGGTTAG
>JXXA01017039.1:0-11990 GCA_000956255.1 Anopheles punctulatus
CCCCTTGGCTTCGTGATGATCACCCATCACGCATTCCCAGACTATTCACTCTCGTGTTGCATTTAATTAGAGCATGGTAAGGCCGCACTCTATGTCGTGGCATAAATCATGGTTAGAAGGGTACTCACACCACTGACACAGTCACTGCTGGTTCGGTGCAGGTGTAACACAGTAGTTGCGAAGGCCGCGGTTTAGCGGTGTGCTAGTGCGAAAAGAATACCTGCAGTGCAATAATACATTCGGGTGAATCTCAACCATACAAGCCTACGCCGTAGAGATGGTCGCTGGCGGAACTGTGCTTGGCATTCGCAATTTCTGGCATTGCACGGGCAGTTTTTAGTGCATCCACAATGACTTTAATAATAGAACGATACGCTTGTACCAGGAGTAATAGAACGTTTGCTTGGTTTCATTCGGTTGCTAACGATGGGAACAAAGAATAAGACCACTTTTAACGATAGAACAATCAAGTTGGTCTTCAAATTACTTCAAGCATGCCGTATTTTTACCACATCAAACCCGAAACCACAAATACTTAAATATACCAGCAAAATGTAAACCACAATTGTCAAAGGAAGTGGTTTTGGGAATTAAACATGTGCCTTTTGATCAGAATAATTGGGTAGTATTAAACATGTTCAAAAAGCAGGACAAGAAACTTTTACGATAAATACCCTGCATAAAAAATACACACACAAATAAACACAGCACTGAAAACGTAGCATAACTTGCATTTGTTTCCCACATTACTAAACCAGCCAAAGCAAATCTAATTTGCAGACAATTAAATTTTTAACACACGATTTAGAACAAAATTGCACATTATTGTGTCACCGCCGCCCTGTGCCGTTTGGCCTGTGGGCACGTACTTTGATCCCTTTATTGCTTATTTCCATCCTCGCCCCGAGATAGCTGCTGGTGTTATAAGCTTGCCAGCAAACACAGAACAGCGCCAGGAACCAGTCAGTATGGTTGCTTTTATCGCATGCTTCCAGCCAGCTATCGTGAATCTAGTTGTTCTTGGTCTTGAAACAAAGGGGATAGCAAGAACCGAAAAGGGCCGTAATTCCTGTACGGGAAACAAGAGTGGACGCAAAGAGCAGCCGCGTCAGCGGCTGGACTGTTTATGAATTTTAATTAACCGACGAACGCTGGACAAAGGTTAAAAATTAGTATTAATTAGCGAAGCCGATTGTAGAACGATCGTTGTACGTGCCGTTCGTTAGACGTTCGGAATAAGTTTCGCCTCCGAAACGTCTCCGCCTCCGCTTAGTGTATGGTAAGGATGCTGTATAGAATCTATGGAAGGCAAGTACTTCCTATGGTAAGAGGTTTTTCCTTGTTCATTGTTCTTTAGGAATTGTTTTTGTCGTTCACTCCGTTCACATAGTAAGAACGGACGAAGTGCACTCTTTTGACTTTGTTGGGTGGACATTTGACATGGAGATGAATAATTGACAATTATCGTCACAAGCAACATGTTAAACACAGAGATTTAAGTAGAATTCAGAGCACTCGGTACTATTCCACACCATGCGAAGGGTAATACGTTCGTTTAATATATTACATCTTGATCAGTAGCATGAAACTTAAATCATACCAGTCACTGCCAGCACCACAACCACTTCCCCGATTATGTACGTCTGTTCGAGATGTGGTAACCACCCGGGCCAGACCGGTGCTGATTAGCACGCAATTGTTCACCGGAACTGGATGAGGTTGAAGATTTATCAGTGCCAGGCCGTAGTACACGTTGTTTACCGTGCTGGGAGCTCCAGGGATGGATGGATGGATGGATGGATGGATGGTGGAGCAGGGCTTGCACATGGCTGCGCTTGGCAGGCGGGTACAAAAGCCGATTGAAACGTGACGGATGAAAATTCGAGACTAAAGCAGACCGGACTGATGGTCCACTCGTCTCGTTGCGAGATGGTGCGATTATTCTAGCGGCCCTGCAACAACCACTCCAAACAATCTAATAACGTACCACCCGACTCAGTGCGAAGCTTTGGGAGTGTTCGAGTGCGAAGGCAAAGGATACGACATTTGTAGCTGGTGTTCGTTCGTGCGAGTGTCAGTGTATGTTCGTACACATTTCCCAGAAATCGATGAGAATGTGTTTGAACACTGTTTTCTACGCAATAGCGTTTCCGTTACATTTCTGCACGATCGATGGGTGCAAACAATGCGCTGAACAAATACGCACATCGCAATCGGTTTGTATCGTACGGAAAACCACAACCAGACGATTCCATGCATACGTTGCAGTGCGTTTCCGAAGGATGGTCGGAATGTGCCGAATATTTGTGATACGCATCAACGAAAGTTAGTATAGTAGGTTTCGAAAATGTATTTCAGAAGCAGGCCATCTTTCTAATTCGCCCTAGCGACATACTGTGTTATGAGTGTGGTTGAATGTTTTTATGAACTATAAATGAACGTCCACCTCTTACCCCTACACAGGTTTGATAAGGAAGGAAGTATCGAAACGGTAATTCTACTCTGAATGAAATTACAAATAAATTTTGAATAAAATTAAAATCCTCAAAATAAAGCAATACCTCCGCAGTGTTGTACAAAAAAAAAATTATAACATCCACTAGTCAAATTCGGCATATCATCTCTATTGAATGAATGAACAATCATCACCTGACACACGCTCGTAACGAAGTTCTTATTTGCATGGTATTCACCACAGGTGAAACGCACTACTGTCGATAGGTGTGACATTTTATAATTCCTTTCACACCTTTTTGGGATGCAAAATTTGCCTACTGTTCGGGCGATATGCATGTTGGCCGTATGATATAAGTTTTTTCGTTCTGGCAGTTCCAAAATGCATTTCATAGTTCACATTAAACAATTTTTTTTTCTAAACGAACGACCTCAAACCAACTACGTTGATCCCTTTTACCCCGAAGTTACGTGTTGTGAACCGTATTAAAATGGAATGACGGTATTGATTTGTGCTGCATATAAAACGATTCCAAACAAAGTGCACTATAGCGTGTGGTCTGTGCATTCAATCACGTTGAAGCGGGGAAAAAAAATCCGGCAAACCGTCGAAATGATGTATAATTTAAAATCATCCTTTACCGCTGCGCACCCATGTCGAAACCCCATTTTGTCTTGCCACCGCTGGCCGCGGTATTTCGTCTGTCTACCTGTGGGGGCTGCGCAAGCGAAATATATTCATGATTATGCATTTTTGCAGAACCTGCTGTTGCTGCTGCTCCTACCTCGATCCATGATCTGCTCAACCCGTCCAAAGAAAATCATCTCCAGGGGACCTTTGTGCTGTAACATGAAGTGCAAGATTTACACGGAGTTTAATCCAATAGGGGCCACTTAAACCAATCCCCAATCTTCGTGGGGGTGGTGGCGTTGGCAACGACTTTTATACGAAATGTATGCACATATCTGCATCAATAACAGCTCCTACGCTGTAAAATCGGGGTACAGCACCCCCATCCACACTCTGCAGGACATCACCGTTACGCGAAGAATAGAAGCGAGTCGGCATCGAAGCGAATGAATGGAAGTCATTAGGGAGTATCCCCAGCTGGCTATCTCGAATCGTCGAGCTGGTGAAGGTTGCAAACAAAACGCACAAATTAATCACCGTTTGATTCCAGTCCGTTCGTCGGTGCGCGAAATTCAGCTTATGATGGTCATTCTTCCTAACACACTAACCTTGGTAGAGGTTGCTGCATGCATCCGACCATTACTACATGACGAAACTAAACCCAAAGCATAAATAAGAAGTCAAACAAAAGCTACAACAGCACCAGAAACAACACACACACACAAATCTCGCCCGAACGTTGCATTAATCTTATGTTATTCTCCTGTTTCTTTCTTTCTTTCAGTTTGCTCAGCAGCAGCGTGGCATCCCAAATAAGGCGAAGACTATGGCGTTGGGCTGTGTGTTGCACCTTGGAACACTTCTGACAAGTACGAGTCCAAACTCTGTCGGAACATGAGACACACATTGACCACGCTGAACGAAGAACGAAAACGCCCCGAATTATCATTGTGTTACTGTGACACTCATCAGATCTCATCTCTTGTAGCTGATTTTAATTTGACACTAAGCGTACCGTTTTTCTTCCCTGCGTGGTGGTAATTTTTATACACGAATAGTATAGTGATTGATGTGAATGTATAATTTTAGCTGCAGAAAAAGAAGTTCGAGGCGTCGCATAGTGTGTTAATAGCTTTATGTGTACGATAAGTTGTGCAACTAACGCAGGTTAGCACGCAAACCGAACGATACGGCAAGAAGAGAAAACTGCGTGTGTTCAACATGACGGTGAAATTGTTTCGGCGCGGTTCACCCCGCTGCATCGGTCTCCTGTCGGCTTTCGTGACGATCCTGCTCTGTCTGTACTATATCTCCATGGGGCAACCGTCGCCGGCTGGTTCCGGCCCGTCCGCTCCCACCGGTATGGATGGCAAAGACGCGCCCGGTGCGTTAGGAGCGGCCGGTCCAGCCCATCACAAACGGTAAGTTCGCACTGCATGAAACGGATGGAAGAACGATTTACGCTGCACAAAACAGCGAAACAGCGCTGTCTCTTTTGTTACCAAAAACGGCCCTTTTTTCAGTGTCTGGACGAATTTGGATTTATATCGTGCACTTCATTCGAACCCCCTATAGATCTTACCTTGGATCGGCAAGCCTGCTCGTGGCAGATTCTCTCCTTACCACTTCTGGTTTGCGATAGCAAAAAAAAAATGGATTATTATGTTGCTCGATGATCCCAACGATCCTATCGCACCCAAGAGTTGCGTGCCGAAAATCGATCCAACGATTGTCTTTATGCACCGCAAACCCTACCCCCACGCCTTAATGTCACCATTCCACTGGGTCGAAGTAAAGTTTTATGTTTTATTGGCTGCCACCCACCACTCAGCTGGAAGCTGGATACCCGCTGTCCCTTGCCCTGTCGGTCCGATCCGGTGCGGCCTTCGCGGCCCGGAGTGAGGGAGTTATGGGAGCCAATTTGGGATTATGGTTGGTCGTGCTTAAGTCGAAATTGTATGACTTTTTGGAATTGATTTTGCGAGTTTTGCGGGAGTTTATTTGAGTTTGCAATGGAGAAACAAGCCCGTTTGAGCAATGTCGTTCCGGTAATATTATTCGTGTTTTAGGAAAGGGTGTATAGCTTAGGAGGAACGCATCATTGCGCCATCCTACTAGGGAACCTCATATTGAAGTTGTTGACCGTATACCAGCATTGATTGCCGTTTGTGTACCGCTGCTACCATGTCAAGTTATTGTATCATTAAACGGAGTATAAAGCCGTCCTTTTTTACTCCCGGGTAGTTTTAGAGATGCCTAAACTAGGCAGTGTTGACAACTTGGCGACGAAATATTACATATTTGTCGTAGAAACCCATTCTCAACGACGCCAACTTTATCGATTTGTGCAATGAAGAATCGTTGATGTTAAGAAAGTTGGTTTTCTAGTTTTTATACAAACGCACTATTACTGGTCACCAATAAAAATAAACACATAAAGACGTAAATAAACACATTTAAATACTTAGTTCTTTTTTATCGACGGTAGTATCCTTATTATTTTTTAATGTTTCGTCATGTTCTTGT
Organism: Anopheles punctulatus; assembly: GCA_000956255.1. Classification (NCBI taxonomy): domain Eukaryota; kingdom Metazoa; phylum Arthropoda; class Insecta; order Diptera; family Culicidae; genus Anopheles; species Anopheles punctulatus. The sequence continues at coordinate 5,612 of JXXA01017039.1, forward strand.
ATGACTTGCTCACGATTGAGCATGTTATGCTGGCATAGCCTATTATATAAAAACTATTTATAATAGACCTGTTTGAATCTTTCTACTTTTTTGTTTAAAACTCGTATTAATCAATACAGCACATAAATATTCTCCCTCTCATAATTGCTATTTTACTACTTTGTTTAGAAAAACACAGATATTTGTCTTAATACTGACAGTATAAATCACGCCAAATTAACACGTTCACTTAGGATCAAGTCGCGAGTATGGTGCTAGCCAAAATTGTTTGCCCCATTACTCCCGGGGTAAACAATTATGGAATGCACGGAGCGAGCTGCCATCGGAAATAAAAGTGTGACTAAATTGTCACACTGGCACACTGAACTTTGCCCATAATTTGTTACCTCGCTGCCGCTCGCTTGGCCGCTCTTACGTGGAGAGACACGTAATCTTTGCACCATTAACGCGCCAAGGCCACATAGCAACGGAGGAAAAAGTTCACATTAAGGTAGGAGTTCCTTCCGTGTTCCTGTCTTCCGTGTGACTTGCGCCGATGGATGTGACCAAAACAACCGTCGGATGGGCGATTGCTAATGTCATATTTTCAGGCACGCCAAGTACCACAACTTCAGCCAGTGTGCCAGGCGTCAGCCTGAGGCGGTAGCGTAATATTTCAGCACAGAATCGATCGACGGGATCGGATGCGGCTAGACACTAGCAAGAACGGGCAAAGCAGAGGGGTGTGATAAAGCTAAGGACGAATGGTTCAGTTAGTGCGAAGGCAACCCATACATTATCCTCTTCCCGTTGGTCTGTTCCGGTAATGCTTCAGGCGACGTGTGCTGCCCCGCCGGTTCACCCACCCGCACCTTCGCTGCTTAGAGCAGACCGTAATGTGTGGTGGAATTGCGGTGGTGCAAAAGCAAGCCTTTATCTGAAGGCAATAAAAAAATCACATAAAACGAGATATAAGTGAGCATAAATATTCCTGTACGCTCCAACACACTCGTATATCGTTTCGCACAGCGCCAGGGGCTGAGTTACGTACATTAAGTACAATGTGTCCATATAAATGCGTGGTGTGTAAAGCATTCTGCTGGTGGAACTAATGTGAGAAAATGTTTCTTGTCCTGCTGGGGGAACGTAGGCTAGGAATGCATTCATTTTTTAAGGCGCATTATACGTGCAATAGTTACGGTACGCTAATCGACATAAATACCATCTGCCTGTTCCGTTGGCTAAAGAGTGGAAAAAATACCCGTGTGTCAGGCAACAATGTATTTTCGTTTTGTAAAACGTTATGATTACAATCAAATTATAAATTCATGACCTAAATCGCAGGAAACAAAATTATTAATAAATAATAATAATAAGTGATCAATAACGTACTATTTTTTTAAAGAAGATGAGCTCGTTCTCTCTTTGTCTCTCTCAATCTTTGTCTCTCTTTGCCGTTTTAACCCTTAGATTATTTTTCTTCTTGTTTGAATACTCTTCACGTACCATGGGTTTTCGGAGAATATTTTACATACATGTTAGTACCTAAAATATTTTATGGATATGATTTGCTAAGTTATTAAGTCTACTGGGTGAATTATTGCAATTTATGTTTCCATTGAATACCAATATGTACAATATGACTGACTTGAGTGACTTTACAAGCGTATATCAATAAAAAAAAAAAACCAATAAAGTTTAACTGGTTTCGAACACGATTCTAACAGGAGCATCCAACGTATGAGGAACAATTCAGCGTTTAGTGATAGGATAGTGCTATGATCGATGTTTGAATTCCGTGTTTTCGTGACGCCGATTCTGGCCTTCTGCATCGCGTTGCAGTAGTGTCTGAGTGATGTCCTCGGGCTTACATATTGGATTGAATTTTCGCAACAATTTCAACAACATTTTTTTGCCTCCTACTGCAGTTCACTTACACACACACACAAACATAAAAAACCAGTACGGTGAACCAAGCCATCGGAAAATATCGAAACAATTTCCCTATTCGGAGAGAATCGTGGTTGAAATACGTCGCATCTTACCTTCGTCTTGAGCGAACGAATCCGTTAGCAGAACAAAGTTGTAGCGCCCTACCAAAACGGGAGCCTCGGTTCGCTTGGTTGGCTTTCGATTGCTTTCCACTTGATGTAGGCAAACTTTCTTCGCTCAGGCACTTTGGTTGGCGCTCCGAGTCCGCTGACGAATGCTGTGCAATCGATTGGTGGCAAGCTCTCCCCATCTCAGGTACTATCTCTTCAAAAGAAATTCTACTTTCGAACCCTACTTTCCGGCGAAGGAAGCACAGGGCATGAAAGTAAAAATAAATAAATTGTTTGATAGGCAATTACGAACAACAAATGACCGGAAGGGATGGCGAGTTGTACCACTTCACCTACTGCTGCCGCTTGAAGGAGTCTTCAAAGTTAAGCTTAATTTATTGTTGCATGAACCACCCCTTGCTGTTGGCGCACTTGGTAGACGTTTAAGATCATTTATATCTCATTCAGTGGTAACAATAGCTGTGAATGATAAAAAATAGCTGCAAGAGCTTTTAATTATATTAATTCAACTTTGTCTCGTCGCAACGATGCTGCCGGGCTGATGTAAACTTAGAATTCCATATCATCGAAGTGCTTTTTTGTCACTTGAGATAATGTGCCGTGAGTTCCGTTGGTCTAAATTTTAATTACTTTCTCACTCATTAATTCGCAAATCAGAGGATATTTAAATTGATTGTTTTGCTTCCGAACTATTCTTTAACGCTTTTTACAATACATTGGTACATTCGTTTTATCTTGACCATCACTGGAAAACACGTTTCATGCCGTTGTGCTTAGAGTATCTAAAATAACTGCAAGCTCAAATAAAATATGAAATAAGAAATTCACTGACCACAACCGCAAACCTCAAAATGATGGCTTCAATATAAATGCGGCATTTTGGAACCATTTGTTTACATAGAAAACTTTGTTAGATTAACTGATTACGCATACAAGAGCAACGATTCAAGCGTTTTGTTGCACACAGACAAGATATTTCCACTTTAGTTTTTTTTGTGATTTTCTTATCAAGCAAGTTAATGATGCTTTGATGTTTTCTGTGGGTTGCATGAGCATAGTATTTTCAATGCGTTTAATTTTCCTCCCGTCCAATGTATCACCACTGAACCGTAAAGTTTACGCTTTAGTGGACTAATGTTCGAAATTTACTTCCTGGACCGGGATACTTCACCGCACCTACACGAGAGTGTACGATTCGTCTCGTCTCGTCAACTCCTCTTGCAACTATGTGGACGTGGTTGAATGTAGTCATGACATGTGGTAATGTTATTACTGATTGAAAATGAACTGCATCCTCTTCGTACATCTCAGCTGAACGGACGCGTTTCGCTGTCTCGTGTTCGTGTATGTGTCCCCGGGCAAAGAAACGCTCATCTGAAGGTTGGTATCTGGATTATGCAGATACGATACGATTCGATACACGATGGTACGACGGTAGGGCTGACTCTGAGCTGTTTCGTTGGAGTGCAACGAAACGATGTGCCAACAGAAACTGGACCATAATCCTTTGGCACATGCACCGGTAGTGTTTGTCGTCCAATAGTCCGATTGGAACCGACAGCAAGTGGATTGGCTTTGTGGGAAATGCTATGCTAAGCCACAGTGGGAATACGATGACTTGCTTCCCGATGGTTGTGAACAACGATTCTTCAATTGTGGTCTACCGAAAGTAGGATTCGGATGTATTCAACCTACCTACCGTGGTGACATCTGCGCATTGTGTTTTTATTTTACAAATAAATGAGATATTTACAAAATGGCTTGGATAAGCCAAACAATATTAATATATATTAAATTATAGTTGTATTTGTTTGTATGTTTGTATATGTTTATATATGTTTGTATTTGTAGAAATAGTTAGATGTTTTTGTTCTAATTTTAACCAAATGCTGAGGAACACAATTAAGCTGTTCCTTTGAATTAAAAAAAAACATCGGGTTTGATGAAACTTTTTATCGATTTTACTGGAGAAATCCTATGTTTTGTGCTAACTCTAATACAGGGGAATTAACAAATGTCAAGTCCATAGAATTGACTGTTAGGTTAAACGTTACGTTCGCATAATTGAATAGGGTTGGAAGACAGTCATTTTTCTTTAATTTTTTTTCGTTTTAATGTGGCTATTGTAATGCCTTTTAATGTCGATATTGTCGATAAAACATCAGTCGTGAAAAATTTCAATCAATGTTACCAAATTATATGAGATATTCTAAAACTTTCACGTTAGATACCAGCTTCCAGCATTAAAGACAAAGTCTAGCTAAAACTATAAATATCTTTCATATAAATAAGTCATCACTTACAAAACCTTCTATTGCCATCACGCCACAGGTATACATGTAGGCTCTTCTATCAATTTAAATAGAAAGTTGGATTTTATCACCAAATCTGCAACTAAGAAAAACCTAACCAAAACGCAATTTATGGTCTACTGTTTGCTCACCTAAACAGACGAGCAATAATGTATGCACTCTTCTTGTCTAGCGCTAGGTCCACCGCGTAAAAATCGTAGTGAAAAAACCCATGCCCGATACACGTTAACTACAGCTTCACGTGCAGAGCACGGCTCTTCCGATGCATAGTTGTCTATCAACGGCACACTTTGTCCGCTAGAACGGATACAGGTATTTGAGGGTGAAGTAAACTGCGGCGACAGTAAGGGAATGGATCTGCATTGTCGAGAAAATTGGGTTACCTCCTGGCGCACACACACTTGGGATCATTTTTTTCCCCGTACATTCTCCCTTCCAATTCCTTGTGGAGAGACCATTTTTAAAGCAAAGTAGGTTCAATACAACTCGATAGTGTTAGATGAGTGCTAGATCAACCTGTCGACGTGTATTTTTCTTCAATCATAGCACCTTCGCTTGTGACACCGTGCCAAATGACCGACTATTGTGAGCAACAAAGCCTCGCATTTAGCTTACCTAGCTGGAAACACGATATTCCTGTTGGCACGAACCGTCCATGTAAGGCCATCCACTGGACGAACTATCGAGGTTTCGATTGAGCTTCGGTAACCTTATCGCATCACCACCACCATCATCATCATCATCATCATCATGGCCATCATGAACATACCAGATCGCGCGTTTTTCGCAGTCGACTGGTCTGTACTACGTAATCTATCCCTCGGGAATTCCGGCATCCCCACATGTGCGAGGAACCAATTGTGTCAAGATATTCCGGGAAGAAATTGCGTCCTGTGTAGTGCGTTTGCACGCATACAGAGGCAGCGCAAATTGTTCCCTCGTTGCCATCACTGCAGTTGTGAACAAAAACTCACAGCTTCCATCGAGCGGCTACCATCGGACGCTGGTCAGTTGCGAGTTGTGTCCATTATGGGACAGAATCGAAACTTACTCGTACATCACCCAGAACACTAATGGACAGGAAGGTAAACACTACGTATCGTTTATCGGCGGTGGGTTAAACTCTTTACGTCTGAAATAGGTTGCACAGTACAAGAAAAAAAGAGAGAGCTAGAGAGATGTATATATACAAAGAGATTGAGAGAGAGAGAGAGAGAGAGAGATAGCGAGAGAGATAGAGGAAGATAGATGAAAAAATCACCATCTAGCCCCTAGTATTCCCTCGACACGAAACATTCACATCTCCGCGCTAGGTTTATTGGGAAGCGATTGGATTAGGCTACCGGGCGTACTCTCGCAGGACTTTTTACTCCTCGTTTCGGAGCCAACAACGTCGCCGATGCCACTGTCTACATTCGATGGTAGATCTGATTAGTGTGTGCTTTGCTCCATTCAGCGTCCGGGTTGCAAACGGGCTGCAAAACATTCCTTCGCATGGTCACTCACCTAATGTGTCGGGTTGTTTAATAATACCAAGCATTCTATTGGCCACCACCGCTTCTAGGACAGCCACCGTCTACGGTTAAATAAGTTAAATAGGGCTGACATGAGCCTTCAGCTTGACGCTCCGAATCGAGGTCAATTAGAGGTATGTTCTTTAACAGTTTATAAAACGCAACGTATGGACCAAAAAGTTGAAAGAATTAAAGCACTTTCAAGTTGAATACTGTCGATATGTTCTTACTTCATTATCCGGCTAATGATCTTGAGTTTGAACCATGATTATCTTTACGCCAAGTTAATTGTAGATTCAAATTTCTTAATTTTACTTTCATCATTGTTCCGCTTGATACACTATTAAAATATTTAAGTTATTTGGGATTTAAGTTGTCAATGTCATCAATGTCTAGTTTATTTGTTAATTTTAAAAAAATATATAGCTTATTGTTGATTGTTTTTATGTTTTTAAAATTCTACGCCAGATTTCGACAGAAAGTTAGAGTCACAATTATATTGAAAAATAAA
>JXXA01017054.1:0-12684 GCA_000956255.1 Anopheles punctulatus
CAAAATGCTCAGAGTTCCGCGATGAACAAGGCCAGCACTGTGGAAAGATTTCTCCGAACCAACAGGGAAAAGATGTTGCCTGCACGGCGAACGCGACACAGCTTCCGCTTTTTCTCGCCCTCTGGCTCGTGTTCGTGAGCTCAGAAAATGTTCACGCACACGCAAGGTGATGAGGGCAACAGTATCGCGAAGCAAACGTGGCGCTGGAAGACCGGGTTAGGTCGTCATATTGTGCTTTGGTTTTTTGATTTTCTTTAGCCTTTCTTCCCCCGAAGTCATAGCTCATTCTTTCAGCCGCGTCGGGATAAGAACGAATGGAATCGCTGGCGAGACAACACTATCACATTGCGAACGTACTGAGGACACTAGGGCTTTCCAGGCGTAGTGTCATCTTGTTGTGGGTAGAAAATTCGAAAAGCAAAGGATAGAGCCATCAGCTCTCCACGGAGCTGTTTTGTGAACGAGCAGGCAGTTACGTTTTGTTTTCCGGCTTATAAGCCGCAACGGGGCGACTGGCAAGGCCACGAATGTATGCAGCAGGAAATAAAACTCTCGTAATATGATAAACATTTCTCCTACGGTTCTTGCACATTCATTAGAGAATTAACTTTGTTTTCACCGGAGGACGATATATGGATTTTTTTTTTGACACTGACATTTTCAGGGTCAAGAAAATCGAGATTCTAGCTGTATGTATAGCAATGGATTCCGTTTTATTCGCTGAAACTATTTCAATGGCGTAATTGAAATCGTTCCATGCTTCGTGACAACTCCGAAATTATTCAGTAAAAATAGGAAATTGCAGCGGAGAAGCTGCAAATAAAATGTGCAGACTCATACAGAAGAAAGATAAAACATCTAAGTTACTTTCTTAACCTCAATGCAAAGTCATCTAAGGTGACTGCATCGTCTGTCCCTAGGTAAGCTCAGCAAAACCGTGAAACCGCATCTAAAACCGATCAACCAGTTCATGGCCCGTGCCCAACCAGATGCCAGAACAGAAAACTTTCTGCCACCATCAAAACTTTCACCGATTCCAATGGTCAGACAACCGGGTCAAAGTAATCAGAACACACTAATAGGATGTTGGACATCTCCGCACGCTCGGAACGGTGTCTTTGCAACAGTTCGCTCGTTTGAACCTTTTTAGTGGAATTTGTTTGTGCCGTTGGAAAGTTACTTTCAAAAGAAATATTATCACTGCAGTAATCACTGCACGATTGGTGTTCTCTTCGAAACGGGGCAATGTAGCCTCTGCAGTACGATGTGATTGGAGTGTTATAGTTTGCGGTGTTTCCCGTTCGTAATCGAGTAATGGAAAGGGCTCTCAAACAAGGGCTCAATATCCTTCAATTAATTCTTTAAGCTAATTTCTTGCCACAGCTCCGTGATAAACTTCACCGTCCTGGACGCAACATTTGGCGGAGAAAACTGCGGCATCTAGCGATATAGAAGGATCGTAAAAGTTTGATAAGATCTTTTGATTGAATTATTAATCATGTTTTATTAGATTGAAGGATGGGTAAAGACGATCAGCTCTGGGCTTTCTTTTTTGGACACAACCTTTTCTCTTCTAGTCCGTAGGGCAGCTTAAAAAGTAACGCTTGACAAGTAACAGTAACGAGTGTCCAGGAGAGAGGAAGATGGCGAAAGGCCGAAGTTTTTCGTCACGTTCACGAGAACACGTGCGTGTGTGCGTGTTTGTAGAGGGCGAAAGTTGACATTTTACTTTCACTGGCAGTACCTAAGTTAACCAGGATCACTTCGCGATGAATGAGAAGAAACTACCCTTCCCTCACCCGAACATGAACGATACGAACAGGCGTGAAAAGTTTGACTGACTTCCAATCGCCAGATTGTCGTCGGCTTTAGGAAGGATTTAAAGATAGCCGGGAGGATTTTGAAAATCCGCCTTTGAGATAGACGTATTTGGAGGTGGTGGGTAGTTGGACGCGGTGAGAGGAGATAAAAACGAGAGTAAAAGAACCATAGGGTAACTTTTTTAAGGCCTCCCGTTCAACCCAAAGTGTCAAAGGATCTTGATTGGGGTGATGACTTTTTAATTGATTTATTGGTCGCTAGCAAAAACAGGCTTCAATTCGAAATGATGAAGAGAGGAATGGTCACCGGGGCGGAAGATGATGCGGTGTTGGTACAGGAGGTAAGGTAGATGGCTCTGAGGATTATAAGTTTGCCAGGCGCTCATAATGTGTAAATTTGATAAAGTCATTATGATAGGATAAGCGAGCATATTCTTTTCTGAACGGATAAAGACCATATCCAAGCCCAACGGTCTGCAATCTTGAGTGATAAATTACTTAATGAGGGGTTAATTTATTAATTTCATTTTTTCTTATCTCTTTCCTTGACCGGTACAACTCCATTATTTAGCGGCAGAACAAATTAGAACAACCCTAGCCAGCCTTCATTTCTGGCATTTCTAAACGATTCGCTTCAGTTTGTTTTGAATGGTTTGTGTTGTTTGTCAATAATTATTTATTTTTTATGCGTGCATTTATGCAAGCTTCCCTGAACGAAGTTCCAATAAACAAAAACTAAGAATAATAATTTTAAACTAAGTTAACTTTACTTCAAGTGATCCTCATCTGTAAACAATTCAATCTTCCTAACATGAACACAAAACATAAATAATACAGTCTTTAAAAAATGTTGTCACAAATGATGTCAACTGACGATCTTTTAACCAACACGTAATCATCGGGATGGCCTCATCAGCTTCCGACTCTGACATCGATAAGGCTGTTAAAGCTGCTTCTTTGGCTAACGACCGACAGCTCAAGAACCGAACTTTACGACATGCACAGACGACAATATTCGACATCGGGGCGGCAGAGCTCAGGCAAAATATCTTACCGTGTCGATGGCAAACTAAAACCTAACCCAAAGCAAGCCCTGCCAAGCTTTCCATTCATTCGCATCCACGCACACTCACCGAGTCATTTGGAGACAATGTTCCACAGTGGTTGGAGGAACAAGCGAAAAAAAAAAATGGTAGCAACATTTCTTTATCTCCACCCCGTAAACTGCCATGCATTTTCCAACCACTGGCTGGTGTTCTCGATACCGGATCATTAATAAACATGTGCCAACCTCCCGTCCCGACCAGGTTCTCCTTCCTGTCCTCGTCCATCGGCTATCAATCGCCCAGACACCACTACCAAAAGGCGGCGCCATTCGATGGTAGAATCGTTGTCGATTTGCACCATCGCCGGGTGCCGTTGTTGCTGAACGCAACGATAAATCCAACGATGACCTCCTTTCTGGCAGGCTGACTGAATAAAGAAACGCACGAAAAAAACAAACAACGCCAGAAAAGCCAGCAGCGACGATGCCCTCGACGACCGGAAGACAGATGTGTCTTTAAGAATTTGGGTGTAGCGTGATTTTTTTTTGCGGTGCTTCATTTTGCTTTGGACCAGAAACAAGCCTAACGAACGATCGTACCAGCCAGCGAGAACGCAGATGAAAGATGATTGTGATGAAAACGGTCATCAGTTTTCGATTACGCTCCACTGTTGCCCTGGCTGTGAGATGTCGATTGCGTTCTGCCATTGGCGAAAATTAAGGGGGAAGTGAACGTTGGCAGAGGCATGACTGAGACTAATGTGCGACACGCTTGTGCGTGTGGCATATTTTTCGAAGCAAATCCGAAAGAAATTTGAAATTAAAGTGCACTTTCAAGAATACTGACTTAGTTACCTATGCTTAGCGAGGTAAATCTACAAAAACAAACATTGCTATAAGTGCATAAGTTAATGCAACATAAGTTAACATGTTATTGTAAATCATTAAAAGATGTGATTATTTTCATTTGAACTATACTCGCGATTTTAATAAACATGAATAAAAAATGCTAGCTACGCTACCTAAAAACGAAATAAAAGATTTACTACTATTCACAGAAACACGTTTGTGACATGTTGTATGATATTCCGTATGCTGAGTGAGAAATTGATACCTTCCCGCAAGTCCTACCATGCATCAACCTTTACCGCACGAACTAGAATAGAGTGACTGAGGCATTGACATAAACAATAGTTATCTTAGCACATCCAACTCACACATTCATTTTTTCCATCGAAAGACGGACGGCTGATACTTTTCTCCGGCTGCTGCAGCTATCAATCACTGAGCATCATCTCGTGCCAAAATAAGTCAATGCAGGTTCTTCATTGCGACTGCCACTTCTTGTCTTGCACCATCGCCGTGTTCTGCGCATCGCATACTCCGATGCGAATGGATTGCAACAATCTGCAACTTTACCGTCGCTACCAAGGAGCGCACTGACTGGGTGGCTCAATGTTTCACTCGAGTTTATGTGTTTTCAATCCCACTATCACTCATGACATCATTCAATCCGCTCGACACCTGACATCTGGTTGCGATTTATTCGCAGCTTCTTTTCTGTTTCTGTGTTCTGCTCCTTTCCCGTGAGCTGCAAAGCAACATCCGCACCTACCCCTATCCTGCACGCTGTGTTTGTTGAGTCGCCGGCAATGTTTGAACCGCCGCCGGAGCTGAACTTTTGCAGAAAAATGTTCGTCGCACCGACGACGGTGGGATTCATTTTCTCCGTCACATTGCATCAGTTGCTGCTTCTCGTTGTCACTTTGCGCGATCGCTCCAAACGGTTATTGATGTGTTTGGGGGAGATTGATTTTGCGCTTTGCAGTCGTGTACGCGGGCTTCTTGGGGTCCTCCCGTACAGCTAATGCTTCCAAACACTGACACGCGGCACACCATGACGCCGTATGAAATCCCTGATGGGTATCTTTGTTTTACTTCACGTCTGTAGCAGACTTCAGGTGTAGGGAGCGTTTGGAAAATGACGCACAAAATGAAATGAACCACGAAAAAAGGAACACTCAACGGATTCGAGTGTTTTCCATGATGCAAGACTTCATCATTCACTGTCACACGAAATAACTACGGAAATGGGATTCTTTTTACGAGGGAATGCTATTGAAAAGAAACGAGAATCGAAAAAAATCACACTGCGATCCACAGTGCCTACTTAATAAACCAAACAACTATGCCCTATTTTGCAAATACAAACCAAACATACGTAGTTTTTCGTTGACAACGTAATGCCAATTGAATGTAATGGAAACAATTTGTGTGCTCTTGCAAGGGTTGCGTTTTTTTCCACCGTGACAGAGATCAATCAGTGGCGAGGCACAACAAGCACTTTCAGAACTGGTTATCAGCACCGGATCCGGAGAAGTGAAATCGAGTGTACAAGCTTTACAGGATTACGGTATGTTTGGAAATTTTTTCTTCTTTCCCTTCATCCCGAGGGCATTCGATAGCTCAAGCGTCTTTCGGGTGGACTACCAACGTCAACAACAACCGCGACTACTTTTACAGCGCCCAACAAACGGTATGGAAAATCAAAATGTCATGCTTTTCCTGCACACTATGCCCACACGCAGAGGCGGTAGCTTTCTAGCCAGCGCGACGAAGAAACTCGGCACAGTTGCGATGATGACGAATTCAGGACCACCACCCGGGATTGGTGGAGCGGGGAGCGGTCCTTGGGGCTGCCGTTTCCAACCGTGCACACTGCTGCTGCTGCTTTTGTTGCTAGGTGTGTGGTCGTCGGTAGGAACAGGAAATTGTGCTAGCTGATGTTGTGTATCATGCAGCTCAAACATCACTTATCAATCAAAAACAAATTTTACCTTTCCTTCGTGTCTCACCAGGCATGCGGTGATTGAAGGATTTTCACCGTTTTTTTCCCATAACCATAGTCAGAGGCTTTCATTTCTTTTTTTCTGCAAGCACGGTGCGCGTTATGTGGCAACGGTTTGTTTTTTTTCCTCGGATGCTGTGTCATCGAGAATGCTGCCGTAGCAAATCCGACTGAACGCGGAAATAGCACGATCATGTGGTGCGACCAGACCAGGGGTTGCCAGTCAAAGGTAGACTACCATACGGGACACACTCACACGTTCTCGCTCGCCGAGTATCAAAGTCGTTTGTGGAAGAAGCTTTTAATTCACATCGCGCAAAGAACGCAAAGGAAATATATGGCGGCATCGCTACTGGGTACGATTGCAAAACGTTTTTTTGCATGAGTGTTAAACAATTCGAAATGCCGTTATGCAATTTATATTTGTTCATGGGCAGTTTTTCTTCAGAGCACACAATAAAACGCTTTGTTGAGTTCAGCATTACGCTACGCTTTCGCAGGAATGCGGGTAGTGCGTGTCTATGGTGAAATTGACATTGAGGTTTTGGAATACTGAAAAGCATTACGAACACGCCATCACTTTGCTCGACGAGTTCTTAGTATTGAGCATTGAAAAAGAGCTTTTCAATGTGCATTTGTACGCAAGAAATCAAAGCGATATAAAAATATTTCCATCCATTCATGAACATCAAAGCGTAACTTTATTGCCATGGAATTCGTCGTCTGTTTGGCGATTTAATGATGTCAAATTGAAAACAAATTGATTCCGCCTAGGAACAGTGTAGCGACTAAATTAATGCCACCAATAATACATAAAACATTTCCGAAATATAAAAAAAATCCTTCTAACAAAATAAATTGTTTTACGAAACGGCGCGTCCATAAATTGCTTCTCGATTTTGGTAAAGTTTCGTTCGAGTACAGCCTCGTAACGAAAACTCATCAAAAACACCTAATCCTATGCATATCACGAGCCTGAATTATTTTCGATACCACAGCTACTCCAGCCAAAACCTCCGTCCATTACGATATGAACTCGTCGAAAATATTGCTCCAGATAATTACAGCAGTTAGAAAAAGTGTGTATAGCCAAGATTCACCCCAGCTGCACAGTGAAACCGAAATCACTGATGGTTCGTGTGCAGCATTGTGTTGTTCTTTCAACAAAGCTTGGCGTTGGAGTGTTTTGAATATCATTATTCTTTAAGTCGTTTTTTTGGGAGTGGCGTTCAAATACCACCCCCGCCCATGCATCGATCGTCTACGTGATGCCGTTGACCGTCCTCTATATTGCACCGGGTGCCGTTCGTACGTAAAGTATTTCTATCACATAAAGCAAATATAGTACGATAATATACAACACCATAAGATTAGATTGGAATTTCCTTTCTTTGCATCTTTTCTTCAAACTTCATCTAGCTTCGCTGTATGAGGGAAGCAACACTAGCCACGGTTTCGGAGAGCCAGTAAAAAAAATCTCTTCAGAAGAAAAACGACCGCGCAACGGTTTCGAAGTTTGCCAAAAATAATGGGAAAAGGAGCGTTTGCGCCATACCGCCGGGGCATACACGCGCATGGCACTCCCATAATTCCGACGAAATGAAGCAGCGCAAGTGAAGAGGATTCGATGCTTTAGTAGCGGCAAAACATAAGCAACACAAAAAAAACGAAAAAAAAATCAACACGCGGATCATGAAGCTCGTGACCCGATCGTTGCTCAGAAGCCAACGAGTAGCAAGAAAAAAGAAAATGAAAAAAATCGCTGATCCACCGAGACACGGCGATGTGATGGTTCCTTCCGTCCCCGACGAGCCCGCAGGAATCACCACAACGCGAACACAACCATCATGCAAAAGAAGGATAAGGTAGCCTTAATCTATGGCCACCGCCGATGGCCGTGCCAAAAACTGGAGCCACTGAAACAGCGCTTGTCCGAGCGGGAGGAGCGTTAAATTTCGCACGCCAAAACCCAGGAAAGGCATCGTCATGGTCCTGGTAGCGTGCGGTGGCAAGCAACGAGAACTGGTGTGGTCCGGGCGATGATGACGGTGTAGTCTTAGACTATTAATTTTGCGCCATGTATCGATCATAATTTTGCTCGCCAGCACAGCAGCGAGTGTACTGAGACGCTAACTTCGGGAGCGGTAAATCCGACAGCATTGCTCGATGGCGTGTGTTTTTTTTTTGGTTGCGGGTTTATTTTCGTCTTTCCCAGTGTTTTTGTTACAACACGGACACAGGAGAGTACAGAAGCTATGTAACAAGAGCATGGATGAGTTCTGGGTTTTGTTGCGTACAGGATTTTTTAATCCCATTTCGAAGCCTGACAAGGCAGAATCAGAAAACCACGCCAGAACGGCTGGCTTCTGCTGCACCAGCACCTTTAACGTACCAATACTAGCAGCCGTGGTATCTGAAAATACAATTACTTTGTTTTATGTCGGCTTATCCATCCTGTACGGAGTGTGGCGGTCATACAGCTGGAGCGTTTAAGCGCTATAACTTTCCGGAAGAATAGCTTGCATGGAGGTATTGGGAAGATTAGAGCCTACAAACACGGTGCGCTTGCCGCGTGCTAGACGTAGTGAAGCTTCGACTAACTTCGAGTGATACGTTTCTAGTTACGTTCCTTTTGGCTGCGCCAACGTACTACCAAAGCAGTGAGTCCTTTGATGACAATATGTTTCATTACTTTCGCGATCCGGTTGACAAGCGTTACCGTGGACAACATCGTGTGCTCCGCAGAATCGGGGGCACCTTTTTATCCTCCAGCATTCTCCTCGCCGGGCATGACCATGCGCTCAAAGTCCGCATCAGCATTTTTACGAATCCCGCCGCTTGCCACCCAGAACCAAGCTATTATCGGCCATAAAGCGATTGATTGATGGCCGTGTCCGTTTTATGCGCCATTACGACACGCTGGAGTGGTAACGAATTTCCATCTGGCCCGGCTGGCTTCCAACTTCCCGATGAACTGGAGCAACCCGAGGCTCACATCGTAACTTGCTGGATCAAGCCACAATGTCACCGACTGCACAAGCTGCTTCGCGTGTGCTGCCTCGGGCGATGTTTGACGAAGTGTACTTTATACATCCTCAAATATAAGCGTGCGACGAAGTTGCCAGAACAATCGGCTCACAGAAGACAACGCGCTCCTATGAATGATTCAAACACACTATCAGCAAACCGAACCGAACTTATGCCACACGCCGCCGGCTTTCTACCCCAGATAAGCCAGACACGAGCTGCACAAACTCCATTAAACCGCATGTTTGCTTGCATGGAGCTTCCGGGTGGGTGGCATTTTTCTCGGGCAGCATCCTAAGCGGAGCGCCTTATGGTGCTTTATGTGCTTTAATTTAAGCACACACGAGTTTCAGTAAAACTACATAAATCATCACTTCGACGATGGGAACTTATCCATGCGAGCAGCCACCGGGAGCTCACACCAAAAGCACAAGTTTTTACGATAAGTTATTAATCCCTAGCCCAATGTGAGTGTGTGGGTGTGTGTGTGCGGGAATTTGCCAGGGGTTGGAAAATGTGGCATCATATTGGTGTGCCCGTAATCAACAGAGGCGTGATGCCGAAAAAGTTGGACGATATGCGCACCATCTACAGCACTGTGCAGACTGAGTGCATCTTGATCAACTGGATCGAAAATTGCATCTGCAATAAGCCTACGTTGTGGCTATTATGGTACACCATCTTGCTCCGAGTGGGAACGATGAGTCTACCGGAACAATCTCGAATTGGAAAGAGTAAATATAGATATGAATATTAGATACCTGAAATGGGGTTCAGATGAACAACTCATTTAGGTGAGTTTGAAAACTACCTTTCCGGTTAGAATTATTATCGGTAGGGGAGCTAGTTAACAAATATATAGGTGATGGAAATCAGATACATTTGGATTTTCTCGGAGAAGAAGATATATTAAAAGACGATAAAATAGAACATATCCGAAAAGATAATTAAAATTATCTTAAAACTCTATTCAGCGGTTTCGTTATCTATTAGAATGTAAAAAAACAAATAATTTTGTCGTGTTTCTTCAACTCTTGTTTATCATTTTCACCTAACTATCAACAATTGTAAGGCTATTAATCGTTCTTAGAAATCTAAAACGATTTGAGTATCACTATAAGCCAATTTATTTTTCCTGATATCATCTATTTATACTTTGCAACAGTTGAAAACTAAATTGCATTTTCGAAAAATACATTCTAGGTGCTCCACGTGAAACGAGATGCGCGATATGTCTTCCACGTGAATTTTTGTTGCTGCTCCTATCTCAAATCAACAATCTTCAAACCGGATCCAAAGCTTCTATAACGAATCCGAACGAGGCAGCCATTGAAAAACAAACCTACACAAACGCATCCAAAAAGTATGCTTTAAATCTGTGCAGTTATCGGCAAGGAATGCGATACCGGCAGTTCAAAAAAAAAAAGTATCACGCCACCTACAAAAGAGAAGTAAACGCAGCACTAGCCAGCGGTGTTGGTGTTTGGTGGTACCCTTTCTTTGCAAAACTCTTCACAACACGTGATAAAAGAACAAACTGGAGTATCCTTTTCATTTCCAACCCGTCCAAACGTGCCGGAAATAGTTTCACACGATCGATATGGCGGAAACCACGTACGGCACACGACACCACCAGAATGGGATGATCAGAAAGAGGTAGGTTTAAACTGAAATTTTCCACTGAGCTAACCACAGCAATCCCGTGTGGGAAATTCAACGCTAGCTAGTCGGAGTATGTAAAGGCGTTTTTATCCTTGCGCTTTAATTTCTTGATGTACTAGAAACCACACACGAAAATTATGTGTGACATTAGAATGCTTTCAACTACGTGTATTTGTGTGTTGATTTTACCGCTTCCTTCCTTACCTGCGGCTATTAGCTACTCCGAACAATGCCAAACCGTGAAACGGAATCTTCCATTCAGTGGGAAAGTTAAAGCATACTTTCAAAAAGAGAAAGAGCAAAAAGTGTACATTTTCGGGGTGTTAAAGAATATGGAAAACAAATAGGACGGTGATTATGCTGGTGAATGAGAAGGAAAACGTGATTAAACGTGGTGTGAAGCTTTAAGGAATACACACCATAAAGATGTCTATATGTGTGGCTTTATGTGTTTTAAATTGGGTTATAATTCTATTCCTATAACCCGGTCGGTGGCGCACAAGGTGCTGAGGCTGTGTACGTTATCGTTTGGTGAATGTTACCGGAGAGTTCTGAAGTACTGCGAGGGTCCGTTGAAATAAGGAATAAACAACGTCGGAATGATGCTTATTGGACAGATGAAATCCTCTAGCGACTGTTTTGCATGCCAACAGCGTAACTTATCGAAATGTTGATGAAAAATTCTAGGAACAGCTTTTCAAACACGACTGAAAAGGTGTGTAAAGAACACAAAAAATGTTAGCACACACACGCCTGATACTATCTGTTGCGAAGAACGGTAGCTAGCATGATGGCTCCTTCAACTCCTAGCAGAAGCGAACACGCCGAACACTACGCCAACGCACGCGAAGGATGTCGGGCATATGATCGAGTAATTTTCAACTTGTATCACACCACCATAACATACTGCCAGAGTTCCACAAAACCCGACGTCCAAGGGAAAGCGGCACGACCGGCGGCACAACCCTTCATCGAAAAGTGACTCTAATTTGAATAAATTTATTTGCCTGTTTTTAAACCGGCATCGACACAGTCACGTAACATGCCAACATATTCGTGTGGCGTCCCGCGCCGAAAGTGAAGAAGCAGTTCGACTCGTAGCGAAAACTGCCTCACGTATGTGCTCGAGTGCGTGTAAGAGAGCAAGACACAGCACGTACGTACACAACAACACCGTCTACCGTCTGATGCGATTCGAGCGCAACTTCCGAAAGCCTCTCTCGCACCGGAAACGCCAAGGCACTGGCCCCGAACCCAGTGTCTCCGTAGAAGGTGTTGCTGAAGGGAGGAGAGAGAGTGTGTGAGCGAGAACGAATGAGCGGTTCATTTTTTAGTTATGATGGTAATGGCGCAAAGGGCGGATGGCATTTTTAGTGTGAGGGTTCGTCAAGAGTTAAACGGTAACGGCGCCATTTATGATGCACAAAGCTTGCCAGCCCAGAGTGTGACGAAAATGGGGGACAAACGGAGACGGCGTGGCGTACGACAGCGTACAGCAGCGTCTCCATCTGCCGTAGTTCGAACCCGGGTGGGTGTGTGATGTGATGAGTTTACTTACGACCTGCTTTCGGGTGCGCTTAACACGCTGTTTAGATGGGGTACTTAAGCATGCTTCGTCCGAATATGCTATGAAGAGAGAGAACGGCACGCGGGTGGTTGGTGAGTTTGATTTTTATAACCCTTTTTCGGGGAACTTTTGAGAAGCGTTCCGAGCCGCTGTCCATCGTTCCCACCGGACGGAGGGTCGGAGGGTGGATGCGGCTTTATGAAAAGATTATGCGAAGGGCGGTTCGTAGAATGGTTTAATAAACATAAATAATCTGTAAAGCGTCAGCAGCGAGGAAAGGTC
The DNA here is from genome assembly GCA_000956255.1 of Anopheles punctulatus. Lineage (NCBI taxonomy): Eukaryota > Metazoa > Arthropoda > Insecta > Diptera > Culicidae > Anopheles > Anopheles punctulatus. The sequence continues at coordinate 12,252 of JXXA01017054.1, forward strand.
TTGTGAGTGCACTGTGAAAAAATTTAACACGCTAAATTAGCTACAATGCAATTTATAAGCAATCCTCGCATCTGAAGTGGTCTTAAGCGCAGCGTTAGAGAATAAATAACAGGTTAATGGAAAAATAAAAGCAAAAATGTGCTCCAACATGCCTAAGTGGTGGACTATAATTGAATTTGAAAGGAATGTTTTTTTGTGTTTTTATTATTTTTATCATTTTTAATAGAAAGTAAATGGTATGTAAATTTCACCAATTTTATTAGTAAATTTTGGTCAAATTAAGATTCATTTAAAATATCCAATCTGGAACACAAATAGTCAGAGCTACGCAATAGAAAATTTTGAAATTTCCAGAAAATCTACACCAGACAAGACCAGACTTCCAGCAGCATAGTCTCAAGAAGCGAAATCTGTTCTCGGACTCGAGTTTCGC
>JXXA01017055.1:0-14779 GCA_000956255.1 Anopheles punctulatus
CCGGTGCTACTTCCGCTTCAGCTTTACGCTTCGCTTCCTCCTCCTCGTAGTATTTGCTCTTGGTGATTATTTCCTCCCTACCGGTGTGGATTTGATCCCGACGGACAAGGGGCGATGGAAAAAAGGCAACCGAAGGCACCGGCCGTGGAGTGAAAGAGAAAGGAAGAAAAGCAATAAGCAAAATGTGAGCGGTTGTCATTCGCAGTGGTCAGAGGTGGCGCTCGAGCGAGCGAGTTCTAGCGCCATTGCGTTCCGGGTGATTGATTATGATGGCCGTGCGCTCTTCCTGCAGGTGTGGGTTTTGTTTCGTGAGGAATTAAAGCGAATGAAACTAGTTGATTGGAAGATAATGATAGGGATGAAAATAAACTGTGGGCATGCACTAGCCGGAAGGATAAGCTTCCACTACGCGCTAACGCTGGACTGATGAACCGAGAATCTCCCGAGAGTGCTAAACAATGGGAATGAATTAACAGAGAGATACGCTTCAGATGCTTTTCTACCCCACAGATAAAGCGCGAATGTTGTTTGAATTTTTCTGTTGCTGAACGGAATATTGAGTAACTTCTACTCACAATGAAAACGAGTATGTTAACTAAATATTTCTTCTTAAAATGAATATGTTTTTTTTTTTTAACTAAATGCTTTCAAAACAAAACACAAATATCTCATTAACATGTAGCCTAATCCGAAAGCATGCGTACAATAACAACGACTGTGAATGTTTTTCCGAATTTCTACTTTTTACGACGTGCAAAAAAAGAGATAAAATTAATCAAGAGTTTGCACCTGTTTGCAAGAGAGTTATAGCTGCTGATGAATCTGTAAGAAAATGTAAGAAAGAAATAGATAGTGATAGTAGAACACTGACATGGGCAATGAACGATACGGTTGAAGCGTGTACAGAATACAAAACATAACGATGCTTGAACGTCATAAAATAAGGTTAGTTGGCGTTCTCAATGGACTGCAAATTTTCATTTGCACACTGTAAGTTTATTAAGCATCTTATAAGCAAAATACTTATGCAACCAGTTGAATAAGAGCTACTAAACTATGAAATCAATTTTCTTCATTTTGTTTCGTTGTGACTATGGTATTAGTCACAATACATGAATGTTAACGCACCGCGAACAAACAGTTGAACGGATAAAGTTATCAGTTGAATGGATAGAGATGTCAATGTAATTAAACATGAACCAAGTACAAAGATTATGTTGTTGAATTTCATTTGCAAAACTACTTCCTTTAATTTGAAAAACTAGCTTGCTCCAAATGTATTCTCTAGGAAATTATCAGAGAAACATCACAAATATTAAAGATACCCTGGGCCTAGTTTATCTTACATGATTCACAGGCCGTTTCTGTCATTACTTTCTTTAATTTATTTATTTTAAATTACAAACCACCGGCCAGGTACTGCTTGAACGTCGAAAAATGTCAAAAAATTTTAACCATAAAAATATATATATATAAATTCTTTAAAATACTCCCGATTCTTATGAATATAATACCAACATCACATGAGGTTGCTGCTACTAGTCCGTTAATGAAAGTGGCACGTGCTCACCGTCTACTAGCAATTGACGATAGCACGACGTTGCGTGAGCAATTTGCGAAAGGTTCGGTACCATTCAAAGGACCACCACCGGTAGAACCATCCTTTGTGTCCAACCACGAACAATTGACCGTTTCGGGACGGGCACAATTTGCACTAACTGTGTACTTTGTCTTTGAACGTACCGTTTCGTGCAGCGACACGATAGCGTTGCAATTTAATTTACTCCATCCCATTCCATGCCACGGCGAACGTCACCAAACGGGCGTCCTGCGAGCAGCGCAAGAATAGCAAACTGTCCATAGGACTCTGATGGTTTCGAGGGGTGATTTTGCTTCTTGGGTTGGTTTTTGTTTTTTTTTTTTATTCGTTAGAGGACCTCGCTATACTTTAAAATAAACAAAGACGAAGCGTCACAAACTCAATCAGCGTCCATTTTGCTGCACCTTTTCGTCGTCATTTGCATTCTGGCAGTATGGCGAAGAGAGGAGGGAGGGAGAGAGAGGGAGTTTTTCTTGTATGCTCATGACACTACAATATTCGAACAAGTGAAATTATGCACTCCGCTCAACCGTCTGTGGCCATCCAGTTCAGGCAGCTCACCTGGTACCGTGAAAGATTCTTTTTGTTTCTTAATCAGTTTTTGGTGGTTGTTTCGAAATTCCATATTCGATTTGGAAAGTGAATTAATGAACTCGACTGACGGTACTACAACAAAGCGTAACTTATGACACGTTACGTTAGTACAAATTGTAGAACATTTTAAAACGAATGTTGCCATTTGACAAGTTCACTGTGGGAGAGCGAAACACAATTTCACTAAATTGGATTAAATCTGGGTTGTAGGGTTGATACAATTTTTTCAATACACATACAATGCTGATCTCAGATGAGAAAGAAGCTTACAAGGAAAAAAAACACATCGATACGACATTTTATTAACAAACTTTGTTCTGAGAAGAACATGCACAAATTTCAGTGTGATGTTTTGTACAGAACAAATTGAAATTATACTAACATTGTTCTGGAACTTTAAACACCATTATCGAGTGTATTCATGATTTACTTTAATGAACGCTGCATGTTACTTACTAAACACACAACCTCTATTAAATTCATAGAACAATCTCAATTTTTCTAGTGAAAAAGAAAAGTTCAAACATTGATACCATTGCATTTAAGCACTTTGAATAGATAAAAGTTACATTGTGAAGCTTTTTCTTCTATCGCAGAGGAATCTAGGATCAGATCGGTAATGGATTTGAGCGCACTGCGAGTATTACTTTGTGAAGTTATTTCTCTTTATGCACCTAAATCACATCTACAGTCTTCTATGGATTTTTATTTACCAAACAAAGATTGTTGTAGTGCTGTAGAACATTTTCTAATGCCGCTGCTCACAGTTTGAGTGCGATTGTAATTTGCGATATGTTGGGGGTGTAAGGGTGGAAAAAATACAAATTTGAAGCAAATGGAAAAATAGGATAAAACACATCCAAAATCGCCAGGTGGTAGGTTTGCGCACGCTCATCATCCACTGCAATGCCTGAGTACAATCAGAGAAAGGACTGAAAATGGCAATGAGTATACGCACGAATTTCTAAGAAACCGTTTTTTTCCACAGTAATAGAACGGTATACAGCTGAGAAGAAAACATGATCCAGAGAACACAGAATAGAGGTGTGTAGATATGAGTAAAAAAAAAACTTTTCCCATCAGATGCCACACATACATACACACATACAAAAAGAACTGTTACACTGTTGCTGCTTTTTTGTTCGTCCATCAGGATGCGGGTTAATACTGGAAAGAGTGGCTGACGAGCGAAAGTAAACGCACGACAACGAATGCAACGCACAAACAACAATAATAACGGCACAAACCCACAAAAATTCGAGCAAATGGTTCCATTCTCCTCGGGATACAGAAAAAGAAGCAGAAAGTATGCAAAGAATGTTCGAGGTGCGAATGAAAAAAAAAACGCGAAACAAACGTAAAAGAAAACAAAAAAACAAGGTAGCGATACGTTTTCGGTACAGACACATTACGGTGGACTTACTTGTTCTTGTGAAGTTCCTTCTTCGAAACACAGACAGCCGTGTACGCGTCCTCTAGTAGGCAGAGCTCTTTCTTCTTGCAGTTGAGCGGTTTGCAGAGATCACCTGTCGGGAGAGCAAATAAAAAGATAGAGAGAGATAGATATGAAATATCCACCATTTCATGAATTGGCACCCACACGCCTAGACAGAAGTTCTGGTGAGCTCTGATGGTGTCGGATCGACCCTTTTTGTGGAAGTCACGATGTGTTTCTAACCGAGACCGAAACCAATTTGTGTCACGCTAGCTGACCCTAGCTTTGGGAGCGTTTCGGAGCGTAGTGTGCGTGCATTGATGTTGCATGAAATATTCATCCAACTTGGATCATACTAAGCTTTGCCTTCCAGAGGCTGTCTTTCTATTGCTATGTGCGATTCAAAGTGAACTGTCATATTTTATGCTCATCGCATCTAGTTAACAAATTTAATGAATAAAAAAGTCACTAACTACATACATCCTGTGTCTCATAACAAGAGTGTGCATTATGTTTGCTAACTAACGAAAAATCCCTGGCCCGGATAAATATTATGAAACTTTTAAAGTGATGCTTCTATCACTCATTTGGTTACATTATCTATCATTTCGAGCGAAAGCTTAGGTGAATTTTTAATACACCGATTGGGCATTTTGATCATATTTAGTAGAAGAAAACTCAATTTAAATTTTATTTGAACAAAATATTTCAGAATGTGGTTTACAATATAGGTTTAAAATTTTAAAGAAAGGTTGAAATCTCTTATCTCTTTAATAAAAATATATGAAAATCTCATCACACTAAACAAATATGCACAGCTCTACTTCTCTGTGTTTAGTTGATATCACACGGGCTAAATTCCTGTAGATCAACTTAGCTAGATAATAAAATAGCTGAAAACTCAACAACAATCCAAAAATATGCGTCATGAAAGATTTTGTTCATAAGCAAAACGGCCAGGCCGTTCCTAATAAATACAAAAAAAGATTTTGTTCATGAACAGTTCGAATTATTTCAAGCAACTTTTAATTTTCGCCCTTCTGTCGAACATTGTAATGCGACACTTCTGGCAACACATGAAACCAGGAGGTGGATGGTGTAATACGACTATTATTATGGTACCATGAACTCGGACCAACCTGTTACCTCTGTTGATTGTGTTTGTGGCTCAGCAAAAGGCATGGAATGCAGCAAAGCAAGAAAAAAACTTAATCCACGCAACTCAGGCACACCTATTTCATTTCAGTGCTTTTGCTATATGCTATTGCTATCTGATATTAGTATAATACGGCTTTCCTGATTCTATGTCAGCCACAAGGTAGAGCAACGTTCGCGACAATCAACCACCGTGTGGCCCTGCTCCAGTGACACACAGAATGAGGCCATCATGATTCCATCATCCTCTCCCAGCACACTTCTATTATTGCAACCACTGACACCGTCACTGCTGCTTCTGGAAGTATTTTAGTTTTGGGGTTTGATTGGGTTTAGTCTGCCGGTGCATTTGTGAAGTCGGCGGTCGGACGGTATTATGCAAATTTATTCATAATAACCGCAAGCGTACAGATGTGTTTAGGATGCCTCGCGTAATGCGTTGCGTGTGTTTGTGCGAACGGATAGTATGCGACGCCTGACATCGTTCGTGTACGTTCTTGGGTATTCTTATTATTATTTTGCTGGTGATGAAAATTGATACGGTTTGCAGGGTTATCACGGGCGCTTCGCTTTCATAACGTCTTCTAAAGATACTATAATGAACACGATGAGCAAGACGTACCGATGCCATCATTTATTATTTTTTTTAAACGTCTCAATTTACAAGGAAACTTATGATGTGGAAGAAGCAGGCATATGTTTGAACAAAACACCAGGCGTCTCCATACATGGGCGTTATGTTATATTTTGCTCAAAACCTATTAAAACTGGAGAACGTTATTAAAATGAAATATTTCAAATGTTTTGTATAGATAACGTCATCATGCGCATCTTTCATCACATCATCGTATAATTAAATTCCTTTGATTATGAGGACATCTATTAGTAAACATAAAATGACTAGGCGTCTCCATTATGTTGAGTTTTCTTTACCAATTACTACGGATTTCAATAATTTTTAATTTTACCAACTCAGGTTGGTAAAATGTTACGTTTTAAGAGCATTTTTTACGCTTCCATACATCACAACTCCCACATGCTCCGCCCTGAAGCACAACGGCTTCTGAATCCGACCACTCTGCGTCACTCAAGCTAAGTTCAACCATCGCGTATTTCTAAAATAGCGTTCAACTCAGCTTGACGATAAACTTTTCTTCCCGCTACACGTTACCCAGTTACGATGGTGACGAGTGTTCTCGGAGTGCAGGGCACAAGAAAAACAATACTTCAAGCAGCCAGGCAACAGCGATGCATCCTATGGAGTTGCACACATTGCACACTCTTTTTTTTTTGGGCAAACGTCGGTGCACGGTGAAGCTGCCCCACTAAACGAGCACGGGAATCAAGAAAACTTGAAAATGATCTCGTAAATTTCACCTTATACTTCCGAATAATGTTCATACCAAGGAAGCCCGTAACCGGATCGAAAAGGAAGGCAACAGATGGAGTAACAAAACCAGCGAGCAGGGCACGACGGGTACTGCGCCACTGGTGCCATCCATCCGGAAAGAATTATGCAGAAACTTTTGCTTGCTTGACTCAGTGACACGGCACTGTTAAGATATAGGTAAGAATACAAAGTCATTCTTAATTCGAGCTGCCTGTGCAGGTTGTGGTGTGTAGAACCATGGCACGCTAACGCTGCTGTCTAGTTGCCTGCAAGTAGAAACATTAAACCGACGGTACTTATGGTGATAGCAGCGAAGAAGACAAAATGATTCCTAAGTTTTGGCAGTTTTTGTCTGCTTTTCATCAATACATAGATTCTGAACTGTTTTTTTTCGAACTTGCTTGTAGGAGGTGCATCTCAAAAATGAATAAGTTAGCTATTAAAGAAATGTTCTAGGCATGGTTGTAAAATATCGCCTCTTCTAACACACTGAATATATCCATGACTTTTCGGCTCTTGGCGTTTGATAACACGACATAAACTGCACATAGAACCGGGCGATGTAATAACGTTACATAACAATCATATTTATCTCGCAAATTTATAGTCCCTGGCGACGGAATGCTGGCAGAGATCATCGAAGCGAAGGCGTAATGCTGCACAGCACGTAGTTGCTGAAATTCGTGTCAGCGCGATCGGTTGGCACTATTTGGGGACGTCGGTGAGCAGTCGCTCCGCACGACACCATCGCTAGATATCCTCTTTATTTACACAACTATTTCGACACACTTTTTCTTCTTCATTCAGCACTTTTCATGTTGCGAACTTATAATACTTCTCCTAGCGAAACTTCATGAAAGCGAACAAAAGTACATAGTTCTGTTCACAGCAGAGATGTAGAGAAAAGTGTGACGCAAATGTTGTAAGTTGTTCTTGTGCTAAGAAAAATGATGATACCTTCTTGTAGGAAATATTTATTTTATTTATATTGGATTTTATTGTATTTACTTTACTTTCTATACTTGAGTTGATATTTTAAAATATTTTTATATTGATACCGTTCGACATTGGATTGGAATATAAGTTTTATACTTTCTGCTTTGCTAGTACTTTTTCAACTACTTTGGCAATATATTATTTAATTACAGTTTCATTTTAGCAATTTCTCATGGATTCAAAAAGAAAATCTGCAACCAAAATGCTAACCTGACAAATCCAAATGTCGCTCTCCTGAATGATTCCATTAACCTTGTGGGCGTTCCTGCATCTACGTTAATGAATACCGTTTTCGCGGTCTATTAATATCGGTCGATAAATTCTAATTCGCCTACACAAAAGGCGTTACCGCTCGATTGTGGTTCTTAGCGATAAATTGTGCATCGCCAAAGCAAACTGGCTTGGGACCACAAATTCATAACCGAAACGGTAATGCTCGCAAGCGTGTTGCTAACGTTTCCACCGTCACCGGTGTACCGATACGAACTAACATGTAACTTGACCCCAACGTACTTTAGTGTCAAATGTACATTTTGCGCACCGATTTCTCGCGAATAAATGTCTAAGTACGTTGTGCTTTTGTAGCAGCACGGCATCCACATCCAGCCGGTCGGACGGTTCGGGTGCACCGGCATGCCGCACAGGATGCCCGTTTTACAAAACCCATTCCATCGCTTGTAGTGCACTCCGGTGGATAATTTGGCTCAACTTTGTTGCCCTGCAAGCATTCTCATCACCAACGGTGCGCTTAGTCCGTACACGGGGCGGGTTGCTTGTTGAGTTTTGATTTTACGACACTCCTGTGATATCGTACCGGAAGGATGTATGTATGTGTACATACACATACGAAATAATAAGTCGTGTTCGGTAGTTTGTGCAGTATGCGCTCTTCAACACAGCCAAGGTTTGGCCCCGGGTCTTCAAGCTGAACGTATTATTTCTCATTCTCATAGCAACAATCATCGCACGCTGTGCTGTCGAGATTCTAAGTTGTACTATACTTTTCAAACAAAACATATAACGACGACATGCTGCATTGAGTTGACATGAAACGAAGAAGGTTCATGTAATAAGATTGTTTTTAGCAGATCTGCAGCTGTTTCATTTGTTTTTTTTTTGTCGCAGAATGCATCGCACATTGTACAAAAAAGAAACTTTGTGCCAGAAAAGTCGCAAAATACGAGTTTCGCAAGTCGTTCGTCCAGCTTGCTTTGAACTTCACGTTGTACCGATTATGGATGTATGATGCCTTTTTGCACTTGTGGAATTGTGCAGAGTTTTGATTGAAGTGTGTGATGCAACGGTATGAAAAATATTACTATTATTCTCACATGAAAGTTATAGTTACTGCTTTTCCCACCCACTGCCATACTTAATAAAAATAGCACCATTCTATTCGATAAATAGTTCATCACTATCATTTCCACAGCGCGGATTCTCATGTCTGTGATTAACATATATTATTAAATACTTCTGTTCCATATGATAACATAAAATCTAGGAAATTTAGAATAGGTAAAAAATTTTCGTAGGTAAGGTAAGAAACAGTTCAGAAGATCATTTCATTTGTTATAGAATAATTGTATAGATAATATAGCTTACTTCTACGTTCCAAGGAAAGCAAAAGGTCAAAGTTAGGCATCGATAGGAAGTGGTTTGTAAGCGGATTGAACAGCTTCATACATTTTAAACATGTCGTCGTGATATTTCACCGTTAACTGGATGAAAATATAAAAAAGGGAAAATGCAAGTAAGCAAGTAAAACCTGGTTATATTAAAATCTCTTTTTGGTGGTTTCCCGTTTCAAGAAAAGTAGTTGTAAATATCGAAAACTTGTTTGCTTTTTTCAAAGCAACTATTTCAGCACTAAACTTACTTGATGGATCGTGAATCCATTTCTTTTTTTCCGGAATCATCTGTTGTTGATCTTGCTTGAGTTGCAAGGCTACCGCCGGATCCATGATTTGTTGTTGCTGCATATTGCTCTTGTCATCCTGCGGATAAAATAATTATGTCCAGAATTGTTAATTGAATGTGAGATAAGCATGATTTGAATTTTAAAATACAAATTTTATCATATCCGTTTTATAATATACAGAAAGTTATCTACATTAAGCACCCTAGCTAGGATCAACAAGTATAGTTGAATCAGTGAAACGATCATACAATTTTTTCTAGAATTCACCGAAAAACAAATGCACCGTTGATTCGACATTCCGGCAGAAGTAAATTCAACTAACTTTCATTACTGACGCCATTCTTCAGCATTTTCAATGGAGAATATGAAGCGCACAAGCTAACCGTTGCGTTGGGTTTTTTTTTTCTTCGCTACATTACACAGAGAAACGAGAAAACGAAGGATTTCATGGCATTTGACCAGTGCGGAAGTGGGACTCGTTTTCGGTTTTCCCTATCGCTGTTCGTGAAGGTTGACTTAATCATTGATTTTTTTAATACTCTCTGAAAATTTCTAAAGTTTCTTTTTTTCCAAAAGAAGTGAGCAAAAATAAAACAAATCAGCATGTGGATGAAAGAATCAGGAAATTGGAAATTTTTCCGAATGAAATGTTCTACACCAGCGGTCGGAAGTTCAGGACCCTGTACGTTGTTGGGCGTTCTGATGGCACTTTGCAATCATACTAACGGAGAGCTATGTTTTTTTTTCTTCTTGGAACTTCTTCATCTCCTCCATTTAATGTCAAACTCATAATAAATTTATATTTTATTTCTAAGCTTTAAATTAAAAGTTTCTAGAGCAAATGACTTTTTGTCACATGACAAAACGTACATTCGTACATTTATATCATGGACAAAAGATGAAAATTGTTCATAATTCCTGTTTTCTAATGTTGTTGTGTTCAAAATTATATCGCAAATATAATTTGCCGAAAAACGGCAAATGTAGCTTTATTTTAGATTAAAAATTTTGGTAACACTCATTTTCATTCAAGCAATAGTTAAAAACTTCTTAAAGTTTAATTTTTATCTCAAATCACCGAGAGTATTATTCAAGAGCTATAATTTTAAAGTAGTTTAAGGTTTAAAATTGAATTTAGGTTTTAGTTTAGTTCTAGGTATTATGAACGAACTAGTATTCGTGATTCGTGTTCACCCATAGTTTTTGAATACTATCGATTATTAGTGAAACGTCATAAAATTATCAAGTTGTTCATTCTCATCAACTAAAACAGATGATACGTTTATCTTTCTTTTATGGTGATGATGATTTACATGGTTGGGTAATTAAAAAATAAATATTAAATTGATTTATATGATGCAAAACGATGACCATGCTATTAACGACATCTGTCATCGGGTTAATATGTTTTCTTTGTTTTGATCCCTCTGTACCTCTCTTTCTTTTTCTCTCTGTCATTTTCTCTTCCCCTAAGGACCACCAAGAGGAGTGGGTACAATTGTGCTGCCTATTATAATTATAGGCATATTGTGGATGAGAATTAATCATAATTGTTATTGAATTGTGCCATCCCCACACGCAGATGTCAGATCGGTAATGTTTCATAGTGTCAAGTAATCGATTAAGCGGAAGATAACGTAAATAGGAAGTTTTTTGGCTTTTTTCATTCGTGACAGCTGGGGGTAAAAAGGAACAAGGTGTGTGCTTTCGTTCCATGTGGCACATAATAAATGATATTAATGTAGCGTGTTCATGGGATTTTTTTTCTCTGATCAAACCCTGGTAAACCGCTGTGGCACATGCTGCGAACCAAAAGTCTAGGAATAAATGAAACATCGCAAGCCTAACTAATTAATAACAGAATGAGTTTAAGTAACAAAAAATAGCTACTGCACAACATAAACATCATTTGATCCTAGAAACATGATTTGAGATTTAAATTGTGATTTTTCCTGAATTATTTCCAAAGTCAACACATTTTATAAATATATCCACACGTCAAATACATTTCTTTAAAACAAACAATTAATCATATTATAAAATTACCAATCAGAACGTAATGTCAATGTCGTGACGTGCTACACGTTTGCTTTTCTCATCGATCCATCCACCCCTCGCCGTAACGTTAAAATATGCTTGTTAATCATAACTGAACGGGTGTTACCAGAGCAGTAAAGAGAAAATTGGAACAAATTTTACCACCACGATACCGACGACACTATGCTTTCGGATGACGGAAAGGCACAGTAACGTCTTCCTTTCGTGACGTCTTCCTCGTAGCTGACTTCTCTCCGCGATGCTACGATAATTTATGAGCATCTCATAATTTCCCCTTTGCCCCTCAAATCATAAATCATCCAGCGGGGTTTTCGTGCTTTTTTCGCTCTCAGACCACCAGCTTATGATCGATAAACAGCTACTAGTGAAAGAAGGTTCGTTTGTACTATCGTTAGTCGAGTAGGATGCGACACAAATGCGATCGGAACATTAGTTTGAAAATAGTTTTTGTTGAGAATCGACTTTGAGGTAGCAATTTCTTACGGTGCAAACATCTTATTAGCAATTATTATGCAATCATCTTTGTTTCAAACTCCAAACTCACCACAAACTATCCTCATCGGTCACAATTCGTAGGTTTGCAATCGAATGCGTCGCCCGAATTAGCATATAATTTAATCCCTATTACTCACTACCGACCTCGAGCACAACGTTCTCGATCTATCACCGCCAATACGCCGGAATAATTTAATAGATTGAATTAATTAAACCTGCTGGAGAGAATGGAGCCTTTGCGAACAAGAAGTAAAAATAAACCACGCTGTCGCGCGCTTTCGACAAACGGAAAATTCGACCCGAATTCCATCGCTAAGAGCTTAGCCACCGGCTGCTGTTGCCGACTGCCATCGCGCCAAGCATTTGATCACCGCACCATTAGAAGCTTCTGGTTCGCGTGCCGACGGCGAGCTTTATGAAGATAAATGATTAAACGCCCCCGAATCATGTCACAGGCAGTCAGCGACGGAAGCAGCCGGACAGAATAACGACAAAGCGAATAATGCTAGCTAGCAACTGTGCGGCTACGGAGAGATTAAATAAATTGGGCTTGGAGTGAAGCGAATTGCGGAGGATGGCTATGCAATGTATTACTTGTTTTTTTGTTTTTTTTTTATAGTCGCTTTCTCGGCCAAAGCTTCACTGTTCGCTCTCAAGTGGGCAGCAGATTATCCGGTGACATTATTTTCTACCTTTTAAAATGTTATCAAGGATTACAGCGCCGAAAAGTAGCCGGCAGGCTGGTCAGCTTTTGACATCCGAGCATGATGTTCGTATGACGAAAGCAATTATTAGCAAAAGCTCAGCGCATCAGTGGCATCCGAAGCGACAGTGTCAGTTACTTACAACTTGATTGTTCACAAATGGCACGAAGCGAAAACATGGACAAAAAAACCTAATGTTAGAGGGTGGTATAGCAGAGTAAAAAAGATCAAATGGTTGTATGTTTGATCCGTTTAAATCTAAGAATCACGATGGAAAAGAACAATGGTAAAGAAAAATATATCAAATCCAAATTTTAAAGCAGGTATAATTATTGCAATGTACTAAACACAAATGTGATAAGACGCAATTCAGAGATTGATTTAAATGGGTAATTGCAGCTTCATGTGTAGCTTCATTTTATGATTCTTTCCATTGCCCAACACATATTGTAAGGAAGTAAAGAGTTCAATGTGCGATATAAAGTGGGTTCTTTGACAATTCTTAAGACGTTGTTATATTCTAGAAATGTATCCTTAGAGATCCACTCACGAGAAAATGTTTTCTCTGAATTATAATTATTCTGAAGTTACGTGAACGTACTGAGTAGCTCGTTGGCTTCATTGGCTCTTCCCCAGCCTTCGCAAAGAGTTGAAAAGTACATCACTACTATCAACACATCGTTAAAAAACCCAATGCATAATAAAATCTTTATACCTCATTTATACCTCACAGGCTACTAAACCTTTACTAATATGAGATTTGCTTTTTGCCATACGTCTGTTTAGATCTCCCGGCGACATCAATCATCCGGCCGTGCTAGTTACTGCTAACACTATCCGCATAATTTGTCCCTTCGGCTACAGGGAGCACTCGTGGCCGTACCGGAATCCCCAGAACACCCTGCCCGTCAAAGTCAGCCAAGCGCACTACATCTACGAAATGGAGCATAATAATGGTGTGCACGATATTATTGTCTGTTCGGGTTAGTTCTGGGAGGCATTCGTCGCCACCGATATCCGGCCCCTGTCACCAGACCACTTGACAGTTGCTGTGTTGACACACTGACGCGGTCGGTGTACGCTACTAATACAAACCCATTAGCAAATGGTGTTGGTGCCGGGTGTGGTGTGGATCGGAAGAGAAGTCGGGCGTTCCCGGCCGCAAATGGTAACTTCATTAGGGACACCGGGTCTTGGTGCGCGGTGTTCTGTTTATCTTCAATTATATCGAGCACGAGCACAGTGCCAACGTTTTTGCAAAACACAAGCTCAGTTACACATACACACACATACACGGTGTCTAATCTTATGGCAACGACGGTGGTTGGGGTGTAGTGCCGCTTGATCGCTTAATGCAATTAAAGTAAATTTTCTTCGCCATACGCAGCAATGTGCCAAGCACCGTCGGGTCGGAAATGGTGCTTTGCAAAGGGATGTAAGCTTAACCCATTTTTATAGCCAACGATAGCTTCAAGCTATTGGGACGTTTAAATAGCGCTGCTATCGTTTTCACAAACACACGCACGTAGCAGAGCAAATATATTCTCTACCAATTTCGAACGTACTGAACATGCGGCGATGCGGCGATGGTTTAACAATTTCACCTACGAACTCCCGGGCAACCAATTGCTCTGTAATCCCCCATGAATATCTACTATTGATCCACCTGTTCTGCAATGCAGTTTTACGAACAATTCGTGACCCATTTGAAACGATGCAAACAAGGTGCGGAATCGGATAAAGCATTCGGTTTCTGCCAACGGAACGCAAAAATAAAAGCTCACCGATTGCCATAAACACCGACAACAATGGACACTGCCGTGTCTGAGCGTTGCAGTTTTGAACCCATAACTATGCAAACATTCTGCTGATGAAAGGGCCAACCTGTTTCGATGAGCGGGCCTTTCTGCTTTCAAACGTCACAAACATCCTGGCGCTGGGAATACTGAACACCGAGCAAAGTTAGCATCTTCCAGTTCGCACGTGAAGATGAGCCCATCACGCCATAGCGGTAGCCAAAAAAACACCAATCTATCTATAACTCTTCCGACATCGACCACAGGTCGATGCAGCAAACGCTAACGTTTCTATTTTGCCGAACTGCTCTCCCGCTGAAGTAGAAACCACTGACACACCGTACGCAATTCCCTTCGCCAGGCATGCAAGGACTACAACTAGAGACTGTTTCAGTGTTGAAACGTTTTTACTGGTAAAACCGATTCTGCCATAACCCAGCACATAAATGCATGACCGGTGATGGAAAAAGTTTCCAGAAGCAAACAATAACAGCGACAGTGGTGCAATTGAAACAAGTGGATTTGTTGCAATCACACCAAAAAATACATATCAATGTCAGGTGTACTGACTCTCAGTGTATGTAAAATGTTTACCATGTTTACTTTCATTGTATTGAGTGGCGTAATCTTTTCATCGA
>JXXA01017059.1:0-14757 GCA_000956255.1 Anopheles punctulatus
AGCTTCTTCTACGCCATGAGCTAGCATAAGCCATTATGTGTTGTGTATAACATTCCTATTAGAATAAAGCTAATAGTACCGCCGATGCGGAAAATCTCATGCTGCCTTTGACAATGTGTTAGTTCTCTCGGAGCGTCCATCAGCATAAAATGAGTGGTTTTATTACTAAAATAAAGAAACCCACACTAGCCGCCGATATCCCTGATGGACAAATGCACTGCATGCCAACTCGTCCCAAGTTCTACGGTCCCATCAAACAGCCCAACTGATTTGTTTTGCGTTCGTATTCGAGAGCAACTGCCGCTAACGCTTCTTAGTGGCGACCACACGGCTATCGTTGGGGAATGCCGATTCAAATTGAAATCGAGAATTAATAGGATAAAATTTATTGCCCTAATCCATTTTCCGGTGATCCAATTCGTGCGACGATAGGCAAGTGGATCGGATAACTGGTACTTGCGAATTGGGGCTATCTACGTTAGCACAAAAAGACCGAGCAGTAATTATTCTATACGATTAGCGACTGACACCGTCGGACAAGTTTATCATTTAAAAGCTTTAATGTGCCGGCGTTTAAAAGGGTGCTAAAGATGGCCTTCTGTTCGTTTTTTTTTTCAAGAACGTTTTAAAAACGTTTCATAAAACATTCTTCCAACCCCGTTTGAGGATTATTGCAATAAAGTCGTGTAACAAGCTGTCCCAGGCGAAAAGAAACACTTGCAGCCCAAAACAAACAACAGGTGTCCGTAACAACCCGGAATCGGAAATAATCGCCCCACCGTTTGCGCTATCTTTCCCGACATACATCTTGCAGTAAAGTGTTTGTGAACCAATGATTTGAATATTCATTCGTACCATCTTCGCTACTTTATTCGGTGTGCTTTATTTTTTATCCTCACAAAAATTGGAGTACTTTGGATCCTGATCCTGTATCGTAAAGTTGAGTAAGTTATTAGGATGATTAAAAAGGATAGGAACGATTATAGTATTATGCTAAAGGACTTTTTACTTTAATGTAAAGCCTTTTATCGTTGAAACAAAAAAAAACAAAGATTTCATTCAAGGTTTACATTTTAACTACATAAAACGTAGGATTATTTTCTATGGCTCTAATATTTCTAACATGGTACACCTAGAGAAACAAATCTAAGTACGAGAATAACACATGGCATCATCAAGTGTAATACCGCAATTTTTCGGTACCTAAGATACCAAAAAAGAAAAACTATCAAAAACAATTTTATATGAATTAGGCTCACTTTTACACAATTTTAGTTTATTTTACATTCTCTCAGTTCTGAAAAAAATTGCTATACCTGTTTAGCGAAAACCATTTTGAACCAAATAAAAAAGGACTAAAATAATAAATAATTTAAAAAATGTCCAGCCATAAGATCGCTTCCGGTATAATTTGATGTAACACACTCGATAATTGATAGTTTTTTTCTCCTGCCTATGTTCTACTTCTACTAAGTAAATTCCTACCTAAATATAGGTACCTTAATCGCTAAGAACTTGGTGAAATTCAATTGTTTGATTCTGCTCCGAGCGCGAAAACGTGCGTAAAAGCAAAGCGCTCCATGTACAACATGAAATCAACAATGCACGCGTGTCCCAATGCCAAGTGCATCGCTGTCATCCTTTTTCTCCCGTTCCTTTGCGGCCTCCATCGAACTCATCCACCGCCTGCTGTGTTATGCTTATGCTCGTTCGCTCCTTTTTCCGAAACACACACTCTCTCTCTCTCACACACACGTTCGCTCTCTTGTTCCAACTCCAATGCGCCTGCCGTTTTATGGCAACACATTGCTCTTTAGTACAAAGCGCCAGTATTTCTTGTTCTAAAACAGACCACCTCCCCAGCCCTTGCTCGGCGAGTGCGTTAAAAGAGCGCGGACAGCATAACCAGAGATTCATGCTGTTAAGCCGCATCGAAAGAGAGACCCACCAAATCACCAGAGCGAGCAAGAGAGAAAGGTTCTCTCACAAAACCCAGCACACCGGTCGAGCGGCAGCAGTCGGGTCGGACGGCCATTCGTACGCACCACAGTATCCACCCAGTGCCGTTCAAATGTTGACGCGCATCGGTTCGGGCCCTCGCTTACATACGCGTGTTGCAGTGCGTTAGACGACACCCGCCGAGACGAGACGCGTCCGTTCCCCGGTGCAACGCGGAGGGGTGCGTGTGTGTGTGTGTCTGTGTGTATGAGTATCCTTTCATGTTAATTAAACACGCGCGCTTCGCGCAACACCAAAATGTCCCTTCGATAGCATCCGCACGGGGCAGGATACCAAAGAAAAAGGAATAATATAAACGGAGGCAAACACTGCACAAACCCAGAAAGTTTCAACAGCAACATGGTGAGTTTGAGACGCACGAAACTGACCAATGCGGGTTTGAACTTGACAGCCCTACGTTGGGGTTCCAGGAGAAAGGATCAGTCTGCAAAAGGATCAGTGTGAACGCCGCGGCGGAAACCGCGTAAGCTGCAAGGCGAACGTGGAAAACAGGAAAGTGAGGTGCTTTACGGATGTGAAATCGATTCAACTCGTTTGCGAATGCCTCCTTGGAAATATACTCCGGGTTCTCGTCAAGCTGTGTTTGCGTGCGTTCCGTTGTGCCGAAAAGAAATGGGCAAAACGAGAGGCAACACCGAGTGAAAAATTCGATATGAAAAAGCATCACGGAAAAAAAAAATGCAAAATAATAAAAAGGAATCCGAAGTGAACCGAATCGTGTGTACGTGCCTGCGTTTGAAGGAGCCGTTTCGAGAACAGTTTCCCCGGTGAAAACCCCCGGAAAAGGAGTGAGAAAAGTTCCCATCACATTCCTGTGTGCCGTGTGCTAACCTATTCCCGAGATCGAGTGATTGATTTAGTGCCCGATTCGAAATGTGCGTGAAAAGGAGTGAAAATAATTCTTTAAAAAGCATTTTTCCAGCGTGCAGTTGAAAGAAGGATTATCGCTGGCAACTACTATCCGCTCAATATCCCGCTGGAAATAATCGTTACGCGTGAATATCACACAAAAGTGAAGGCCTTTTGGAGCTCATTTTTATCGTCAACCGCTTGTGGAAGCAAACCTGTTCGGCTGTGAAATAATAGTTGATGGTGCATCTCACACGAAAGTGTGTGACCCGTGAGCTAGTGTGCAGTGAATGTACGAAAAAGTGCACAAATTCGATAAGGATTAAACGCTCGCCTTATGTGAATCGGATAAAGTGTCTGTTAATACGCGAATTTTCCTGCTCCAATTCTTTTCCAGCGCACTCATTTATACGCGACGGATCGTATTCGCATTCAGGCTATTGGGTGGTTTCCCAAATTTCCATAATTATCGCTGCTAAGGAATAATATTCAGAACACACTACTCCCATCGGCGGGGCAACGGGGGTCAAACGAAATGGTGCCCCGTAATGTATACATTTATTCCACACCACGAAGAAAAGAAAACCTTTTTTCTACAATTTATCTCTTTTTTCGGACCCATTAGAGCGTGCTCGGTGAGGATAATTCCAATGCTCACTGGCTACCGCGTACGCTGGAGTGATTTGCCCTCAATCTTGATTAGTTTTCCATTTCTTGCGCGTCGAGCAGCACTTGCCACATTCCTTCCTTCCCCAACGACTTCGAGCGTGTCGGACATAAGGGGCCCGAACCCGTAAATCACGGCCCTTCGGATACCGATTACCACAAACTGGAGGGATTTTTTCACCACACGCACACACACACACACACATGGATACACCCCATGCACACTCGAAGAATGTCTTAATCTGAGCCTTTGGTTCGGAAAATCGTTCCGGCCGATTGGATTTGTTCTAGTTTTCGTGCCTCACGGTGGACCGAGCGCAAAAGGTACCTCGTGCGAGAGTTGGCGAAGGAACCTACCGGGCCAGTAAGAGCCCAACATTCCAAGCCTCTTAAGAGGTTAGGAGCTCCCCACACCATCCCCCCGGTAGTCGGGGCTTCGCTGCAACAAATGCGAATGCCGGGACGGACGGCGATAAATGCTCGGCACGGCTTCGGTTCCGGGAACTTTTTGCGCGAAAAACTCACCCGGAACGTCGTGCTCGCGGAATACGTAAATTGTGTTCCTGTGTTCGGGGGTTCGTAGGTATGAGTGGTTCTGGAATTTTTCTACGCATAAGCGAGTGAGCGTTTCGAGCGGCTAGCGATGGAGAAGAAGTTTATTCAGTGGATTAAACTTAGTCCGGTTAGAACTTCAACTGCCGCCCGATTTCGATTACACTTCGGTTCAGCGTTTGTTTGTATGGGTACAATTATTTGTTTGCTTTTGTTGAAACGCTGTTCCGACCTCATCCTGGCCCGCCACCGAAGGTGCAAAATAGAATATGCGCAAAAAAAAAGCGCGAGTCAACAGTTTTTTCGCGCTCGAGCGTGTGCAGCGGTTTTAAACGTTGCCAGGCCATGACTTGCACCCGGGCCGGTCGACATCGGGCGAAGAACGCTGCGTTGGAAAAGCTTTTAACGAGATTATGATAAGATTTATGAACATTTTTGTGCACAAGCCCGCGCCCGGTTGAGTGTGTTTGTGTGTGTTGCGGGAAATTTTACGCTTACCGGGGCACACCGGCAACAGGAAACTTACCGTGGAAAACTCGCGCACGAAGCTAGTGCGCCGTTTCTGATGGGCCTTTTCACGCGAATGAAGTGGAAATATTTCTCCATCGCTACAGTAAATTGTATCGCAATGTGGATCAGTTTTGCGTGAGCCGCATTATAAATCGGAAAACTTGCAGTTCGAGGTGGCACGAGAAAGGAAACTTGAATCGCTTACTGCAGCATCGATTTACTATGTTTTCCCCGTAATATATAATTATTTAAAATGTATTTTTATTTAAAAATATACGAATGAAGACAGAAAATTAAGAAAAAATAAATTTGATTCGCATTTACTCTGTTGTTGACAGGGGATAGGAGACGAGATGTTTAGGATTATTTCTGCCAAAGGATTAGTGAGGATTGTTTTTTATAGCTTCGAAACTAGCTCAAAAATAAACCAGGACGAAATTCAAAAAAATTGAGTGATACTAGGATTTAATGATTATGTGTTTGACTTCAAAATTGTGAGGAACAACTATGTACGGTAAATATTTTTAAATTTTAACTGAAACTGCAAGATAGCAATCAATATTCCACCACCATTCTTTGGCGATAAATTCCAAATAACAATCCATTTTTCAACACAAACTTAAAGCGAAAGTTTGTGCCACAAACAAACAGAACGGCTTAAATGATGTTCACCCGAAAGCGGCTCCCAAACTGAAAACACAAACACGGTACGAAATCGAACGATAAACAACCGAGAACCGTGCCCGCCTCTACGCTTGTGGGTGGTTCTGGCCGTTCGTCGCCGAAAACTTTAACCGCCGAAAATTTTGAAACTCCAGTCACAGCACCAGATACTTGTCCCGGTGCGTAAAACGCCGACCTTTCCACGCACGAACGGATTCAACCCCTATTTTTCCGCACTTCGTCGACCGTCGCACCAAAACCACAAGCACGCACCAAAACGCGCGTCTCCCCGCTCGCCGCTTTTTCAAACGCTTTCCAATCATGTTGCCCGAAAGCGGGCCGAAAATTGGTCAAACAGCAGATTGGGCACCTTTTTCGGAAGGTTCTTGGTACGGGATGTTTCTTTTTTCATTCTCTTGACTTGGGGCGAGCCGTACCCGCGCGTCCCGACTGCGAGCTTCCGGTGCGTCCCGAAAGATTTCCAGGGCCAGGTTGTCAGGGGACGGACGGGAGATTGTAAAATTTGCGGTAACAACTTCCTCTAACCGCTGGAACTGGAGCGGAAGCTGCAGGAGCAGCCATAAACCACGAACCGAAGCCTGGTGGACTCATTGCCGAAAACCGTTTCCCGGCAGGATGTTTTCCCCCGCCAGCCCACCTTCCGGTTACGCTTTATCGGGCAAAAAGTGCCGTGAAGGTCAGGGAAAAGCGGTGGTCCGCTTCTTGGACGCTCGGGAAAGGTGAACGAAACCGCAAACGAAATACATAATAGACAAGCACTTTTTGCCGAGTGGAAACCGGTTTGAAAGTTAATACCGCGTCGCCTCCTTTTCCGGGTGCCGCCCTGAAAGCTGAAAAAGTGGCGAAAAATTTTCATTAAATTTCCCATAGCGCTCGAAGCGTCTTTAAGAAGGTCCCCCTTGCGTGGATCGCTTGGAGCCATTTGCCCAACCGCACTAAATAAAGCGCGCTCAGAAGGGTAAGGGCCACCATGAATGAACCATCCTGTTTGTATCCTTTTACGACGCGCGTACTCAACCCCAACCGACCGAGCCTGGCACGTGATCGCATTCATCTGATGATTTACTCTCCACTACCTGCGGTCTGGTTTTATTGTTTCTTGCTCTCTCTCTCTCTCCCTTTCTTCCTTTCGAGGTTCGAGGAAAATATCCCCTTACCACCGGTACCGGGAAATTCAACCTGGCGGTTTTACCACTAAAGTGCGCAGTGAAGCCCGCAGAAACACACCGAAAACAAGTTGCACGTGCGCGAGGCCGAGCGAGCGAAAAAAAAAATCCCCGACAAAGCAAATTGTGCAACCTTTTAAAGCTCGCTCGGTAGTAAGGAAAAGGGAAAAGCAAAAATGTCATGAAAAAATACAATCATAAGCGGAACAAAAGAAAATCGTACGACAAACCTAAGCTTCCTCCGCTGTTCAGCCAACTGGCGAAAAACGCTCCAAAATAAAGGCACAATACTAACGGGTGGGGCTGAAAATAATTCACATTTATCTCCCTTTTATGTTGAACTTTGGTAGGGCGCTTTAGGGGAAGCTTGAAGGTATTGAAGAAAAAAATAAATAAATAAAAAACATTATACACTTGCTCCATTGCGAAATCGGAAAAACGGTTCACCGTGAAGTGGATTATAAATTAAAAAAGTTTTCTTGTTTTTTTTTTATTTCGAGCGCAATAACGCCTAAATAATGCGCGGATACTTCTTCCCTTTCTGATACACCTTTACGCGGAGACACAAATTCACTTAGGTAAATTAAAAGCATTTCAGCTGGATTCACTGTTTTTGGGGGATATTTAAAAACTAATATTTAATTCCGGTCCGTAGGGGTGGGTTGGGTAGGGTCTAGAACAGGGCTGTGTTTCGTGAGTGAAGGAGTGTATGCAGCACTAATCCACACCACAATCGAGCCACAATCGGAGCTTACGCTTAATCCAGTTTGGGGTTTTTTTTCTCTGTCTGCATGCACTAACACCAGCAGCAGCAGCAGCAGCAGCGACGGTGATGAAGCCAACCACCGTGTGTTCATGTTCGTGCGGGATGGGTTCGTAAAGCTTGGAAATACGAATAAAAAATTAACCCCAAAGCTGCCTCAAATCTTTCCCCAAGCGACGGAGTGGTGCAGGTAGCAGAGCAAGCGACTGAATAAGAGGCAACATTCCGTAAGCTGACTTAATCCGTCAAGCGCTACCACTTCAGTGACTGTGTGTATCAAGCGAGGTAGCGAAGCGTTGTGGTCACTTTTAAAGGTTGTAGAAAAGAAAAGGAGGACGAGGAAGAGAAAGAATGAGAACGAGAGAAATTGAAACACGATACACCCATTTCCGGGCGATCCTTTTATTTCGGTGGAAAATTTAAATTCAAATCCACCGATTCTCGACGCCAGCGTTCTGGCCGCTAATCCACTCGGTGTGTGAGTTCTGCCGCTTCACGAACGAAGGAAAATAAAAGGACGATCGCTTTAGGGACGAACCGAGCAGGCGGGATTTTCATATCTTGGCGTTTACAAGTTTACAATTATCATACGCCGGGGCCACCGGGAGATGCCAATTCAGCGAGGATTATTATTCTTCCCTACCCGGTTCACACAGCGCAGCGTTCGGATTCGTTAAAAATTAAAATGCTAGCCAAAACTGCTTGCTTTGAGAGGGAAATATTTGGATGATAATTTTACATTTACTTCTCCTGCTAATTTATTATGCACAGTTTAAACTTCTTTAAACACGCAATAACGAGAGAAACTGTAACGAGTGCAGAGTTGAAGATAGCACACAGGAACATTCAATGCCTTCAAAAATTGAATGCAACTTTTGAGATGCAAAAAAGTAGTGCAAACTGATTTTTGATTTTGAACTGAGAACAGATTTTTTAACGATTCCAAAATGAATCTGTGAGAGTTTTATGACAGCAAGTAAATTTCTTCAATTTTAAAATATCGAAAATGGAAATAATAAACGTTTGCCAAAAAACGGTTTAGAACTTCAAATATTGGTTTAGAACATATTTTAATTTTTTTCCCATCTCGCAACTTTTATATGTACTAAATTTTGACTCTAACTTAATTCGGCTACAACTTGATGCCGATTTATCCTTACGCACTATACAACATTGCGTTAGGATAAATTCAACTTTCTTACCCCGTCGTTTCGCTTGGATATTGGAATAATTATCATCAATAATATAATACTATCAATAATGCGACAGATTTTGGCAGGAGAACCAACATAAAACAAATAAACACCATTCTTCGGCAAACATTTTCACAAAAGATCGCTAGTGGCAAACAAAACCTAAGAAAATACAATTAATAACACTATGGGTGCAGGGGAAAAACTTCCTCCATTGATTGATCGCTCATTAAAAGCGGCTGCGGCTTCAGCGGAATCGACGCCGGGAGCATATTTTCCCCCGGAAGCAGCGTTCGGCTACCAATTGCAAACGCAAAAACCCGCCAAACACAAACACACACACTTATATATGACTATTTCCGTCACACCACGATCCATTATAATCACCTAATCAATTATCGGCGCTCGCCCGCCGCCTTGCATCCAGGGGGTTCGAAGAAAAGGTGTTCATTTCATCTTCCCATATTTGAACATCCGAAAGAGATTCCCAACAAAAACGGGTGTCGAGGTTGTGGCCGATCGGGGCAGATGGGAAACTTTTGTGCCCAATGCACCATCCAATCACGGAATGCGGAGGAGGCAATCGTGGATTCGTAAGTTTTTCCATCCCCAAAACCCGCGACCAACGGGCGAACTTTGTCGACGCAGAGCAAACATTTCTCGCCCGTCAATTTCCGAAGAAGTTTTTGAAGCTCTCTGGCGTGTTGGTTTCCCGAAGAAGTGTGTTTGTGTGTGTGTTTTTTTTTGTCTTCTCTTGCTTCCACCAAACCGCAGGAACACAATTGGGATGAGCGATGTCGGCCACCGCCAGTACCAGTGCGAAACGTTGGGATTATTCTAATAATCTACGGAAGTGAATTAATAAATTTCTCTCACCCTGTCGAAAGGGGACGGCATCCACCAGCACCTGCGGAACGAAATTCCATCCAGACGCCGTAGCGCCGTGGGTGTCGGCAACGTTGTGTAGTATAACGGAGATTGAAGCAAGGAAAAACGTGCCATTTCTCGGCTGGGAGCGGTGCAGAGGAGGGGATAAACTTTTCCCACAATAATACCACGGTGTCCGTGTGTCACGAAGCTCGGAACGACGGCATCGGCAGATATTGCAAGCTGCCGAGGGGAAGATATTTCAATTCTGCCGGCTCCGGAGGGGATGAATATGAAAATGCCCGAAGCGGATGAGTGCAAAGGGAAAAAAAAACTTGCTTGGAAAACTGTGGATGCGAAGAAAGTGTATCAGTGTGAAACATAAAAAAAGAAAATACAAACTTCAAACTCCAAACAAAGCTGAGGTTAATATCTCCATCGACTTTGTAGTTCGAGAAGAGATGGCCAGGAAGTTAATCAAACACTGTGACACAAAGGCGAAATGAGAGAGAGAGGAAATTTCACAAGCCTAAAAAAGAAACACATAGTGATCAAGTTACTCCCCCCATCCGGACGCAAAATGCCCGGTTCGAAAAGTGAAAAATTCTTTCGGCGCGTTTCTGGTGACACACGACACGATGACGACGTTTATAAGTGGTGGTCAATTGAGGTTACGGTTCTGGGCTGGATCGAACCACGTTTGGTCCTTCGAACCGGATGTCCCACGTGCTGGAATTTGATACTGAGAAAAAGAAAAAAAGAGAGAGAGAGAGTAAAGAGCCACGAGCGTGTCGATGCTTCCGGTTAAGAGTGGATGGTTTCCGCACGTTTCACAAGGCTAAAGAGTTATTTTTTCTTTCGTGTATTCCAACAGCTTCAACGATAACGGTGAGGATGATGATTGTGCAGTTAAAACAACACGATAATCTGTGAATGTTTCGTGTGCGGTTGAATAAAAATTAGTGAAAAAGTGAAAGCGAGCATATCTCGGCAAAAAGGTGTGATAAAGGAGTGAATGAATCTGTGAAGTGGTAGTCGGTCGTCACTTCGGAGATCGCGAAGAATTCTCCACGTGCGAATCTTCTTCGGTTTGGGTTTCTTGTTTTTCGTACGAATTTTTGTTTTGGTTTCCTTTTTTGTGCCCCTACCATGCCAGTTCTTCCATGAGGTGTAAGAGGTGAAAAATTAGCGCCAGTGAGGAAGCAGTTAAGGTGGCTGGTAGTGCAGAGAAATAAAGTAAAAAAGCCGAAAGGTGCTGCAAGGGCAAACATGGTGCTCCGGTACGTGACAGAAGTGCATCCAGTGGTGGTCGTGCGGCGGTTTGCGAAAACGTTTGTCGTACTGGTGCTGCTGCTGCTCGCCCTCACCGGAAGGATACATCCAGCCAAGGCCAGCAGCTCCATCATTGGCGACGAAAATGGTAAGTTGTTTCCTTCTGTACCACAATTTACTTCTTTCTACACACCGCGATAGCGAATCGCTCTTAAAATGGATGTGGGTATGATTGTGGAGGCCGGTATTATTACCCTTCAGCGTTTTAATTACAACCACACACGCAACACGGCCACAGCAGTGGGGTTTGGGGTTTGTGTTGTGGTAGGGAAACCGAATTCGAATGAGGCAAAAAAGAAAAACAAAATCATATCCCTTAACATCGGCCCGCTAATCCATCATTCCGGGGGCTGTCCCTGTTTGGTTGAGATTCGGTTTCGGTCTTAACCTTTTCCTTCCTTAACGATTTTCCTCGCGCGGGAAAATGGACCGGGCAACGCGACCGATTATTAGTGTCGGGCATGCCAATATGCAATTACAGAAAATCATACGACGACGACGACGACGACAAAGACGATAGCCGATCCGTCGACGAAGCGTGCGGAAAGTAAATCAATAACACAGTAGGTCATGGTTTTGGAGGGAAGAAGGAAGGCTGCCGAGAGAAAACGAGCACTGCTCCGAAAGCTCTCGCTGCTGGTTTGGAATAGTTTAATTTGGTTTTTATTTAAAAAAAAAGAAAAATGAATGCAAAACAAAACAAAACTTATCGTTCGAGTTTTTCGATTAATGCATGGGAAAAGTTTGCGCACAATAACGTCAGTGTTTTGACATTGGAATCGCTGGAATCGCTTCATCAGGCAAAAAACTAACGACCCTAAAGAAATTGATCCTTATCATCACAACCACACCTCCTCCCACCAGCGAACCAGCTATCAGGTGGATCAATCTAAAAATGGTTTCTTATAACAACCAAATAATAGTGGTACAGAAGTAGCAGCACTGCACTGCACTGGTTGCGTGTAATGGGCCACCTAAAAGCTAGCTTTAGGGTGTGTAGTGCAGGCGGGTCAAACTATTGAGCCTGCTTTATTGAGAAAATCTCTCGTATTTTTTTGTAATCAAGCATTAATCTCAATTAGTTTATTTTACTAAAATATTCGACAAAGCGTTAGCTAAACTTTTAGAAGCAACATTCAGCAGAAAACAAAAATTAAAATAAATATCAACCAAAAAGACAAACAAAATATAAAATAGACTTAACGTAACCGATCATTATCTGCGCTCGACGGTAAATGGTTACTTGCTATTTCAATGTTCTATTACAACACTTTGACGGCTAATCCTAGACTATGGAACAATAAAATAATGTTAATGAAATAAGCAATGAAATAAGTAATGTAAACAATTTTTGAAAAAAATGTACAATTTACATGTAATTAGAATACACATAAATATATTACCGAACGACCGATAGCTTAAGGCTGCAAATTACTTGATTTTTGGGATATTTATTTTTCAAGAAAAAAAAACTTTTGACAACTCGATAAATTCATTTAACGTAGAAGTAAGTTTTCACCTCCCAGCCAAATATCACATCAGTAAGATAGATCAACTGCAATAGCTTGTTGATAATTGAAAGGTAATTGAAATTAAGGACACAAACGAACGTTTCTGAAATGTTCCACCTCTCGAAACTAGTTTGACAAACCTGCGTTTCCGAAAACGTTTCCCCGATGGAAGAGAAACATAACCCGATCCCGCCAACGCAAACAAATCGCCCCTAGACGAAGAACGGGAGGCGTGCATCTCGTCCTGGGAAAACGGATCGTCCTTTCGTCGGGCGCTCCACCGGCGAAAAATCAATCGCCCGGTTTCCAGCAACACCGACAACGAAAATTGTCCGCAATGGAGTTGTTGCTGTAGTGTCTGTATACGTGTGGTTGTGTGTAGTTATCGTTCTTACGGTGTCCTTTCTTGGAAAACAAAAAAAAAAGGATTGCTTCACACAACAACAAAAAAAAGTTTCGATTTTTCCAATCGAATGGTTTGCTGAGCGCTACTCCCGACGCAGACACGACGACAGGCCATACCATCGGTAAGAACACATTAAGATAGATGGCAACGTAATCGAAAGATAATTCCCTCAACTGGATTTATCCCTTTTAGGAGCGAGAGAAAGAGAAAGAGAAAAACAGAGAGTGATGTTTGTGAAAACGTGCTACTACTGCTCTGTATGGGTTTTTTTATGTGGCAAATTAATCCTCTCGCTCTCTTTCTTTCTTGGGAAAGAACGATACCCACGGTATCACGCCATGGCCCATCAGCGTCCGTGAGCTGAGGAGCTTATTGTACGATGAAATTGCAAGTACACGGAATGCCGAAAAATGTTGTATGTATATGTGTGCCCGTTGCCCTTTTCGGTGCCCATTTCCAACGCGGCTTTTCCTCGTGAATTCAACTTTAATCGATTTAATCGAATGCAATTGTAGAAGGTTGGATGGATGTGGACGATCGTGGAAAAGCTTCCGACGACAGCTTGTCGGGTAACGCTAAATATTCCACCCGTCATCTTTTCGATTACTTGGGGCTTCACCATTTTGCCAGACAATTTGTTTTATTGCGCTTCATTTCGGGCCTCGCGTTTCATATGATTTTTCCCAGCGCTTAGCATGGAAGATTGATCGGGAAGCAATTTAACTTTATGCCTCCCATCACTCATCCACGTTTCGGTTTCATTTCTTTTCGATAACGCTGGTGCATTCTTGATGAGAACGATTTGTTGTGAGCTAATTTGAATGTGGTTCAAATAAATATTTATTCATTTATGAAACGCATCTCCACCACGCGCCACTCCGGTCGAGCGAACGAAAATTTATAGCATTAATTATGCCGTTAAATCATTCGAAATTCAATTAATCCTCCAAAGCCGGCGAGTGTCGTTCGTGGCCAGATAATCCAGACAGCCAATTAAAATATTGTAACCCAATATTAAGCCCGGTGATAAGCCGCCAAAAAACCCCATCCGGATTAATTGATTAGAACAAAACGGTCTGCCGTGGCGAGGGCAGTGGCCACCTGTGCCACCCGGTATCCCTTTTCTTTTAAAAACGGCTTGCGGCATCTTCAGCACACGAATCAAACGAAGCCGCTCGTAAACATTCGAAGCGATCCGAGAAGAAAGTCTTCGGTGAAAGGGGTTCCGTTTGAAACGAAAGAAACCGCTGGAGATCGTAAATGGATGGAGAGTTTTTTTTTCTCAAGTCTGTGTTTAGCTCCAGCAGGTTCGTTGTGAGAACTTTAAAGATCCCCGCCAGACGAACGAAAGATCAAACGGTTTCCCCTAGAGAAAGAGCAGCCAATAAAAGCGAACCAGAAAAGAGCAAAAATCGAACGCATTCTGATAGCGGAGGCGAAAGGGAAAATGCTTCAGATCGAAAACTTCTTTTTTCCCCGTCCAACGCAACGCCGACGGACTCGGAATTGGCTATCGGCGTGAGAAAAAGCAGAATACCCAGAAGGGCCGGTCCGAGACGTGTCAACAAATCATCATCGTTTCAAACATTTCCATCAGCTTCTTCTCCGCCGGCCAATCCTTCCGTCGGCAAAGCGAGCTGGTCAATTGGAAATTGGTCCGATTGGGGGCCGCGGGTTTTTTTTATGTGCTTACCAACTCGTTTTTTTATTATTATCGCTTGGAATCGCTCCTCACCTGTGTCACTCCACCGCACACGAGAACCGGGCTCGGGAAGGAAAAAGAGGAAAATTTAATCAACAACGGGTCTCGTGATTTTTATTGATTTCCTCTCGCACGACCCGAAGAGGAAAGGGTTGCTCGATGAAGGACGACGCATAGAAGATGAAACGCCAAAAGGTCCAACGGTGTCGGAAGGAAAGGGAATACAAATGTAAATGTGTGTGTGTGTGTGTGTGCACGGTGGAATGTTCGACGAAACTCGAGCAAGTTCGAGAACTCCGTGTCCGTTCCCGGAAGGGATCTTTAACGGCGGCGAAGAAACCTTACCCCAGCCGCAGCAAAAAAAAAAGGACTCCGCGGAAGAACTCCGTGAAACAAACACAACACACAGCATAGAATCCTGGAAAGTGACTTGAAAACAGTTCATTAAATTTGGAACTCCGATTCCAAAATCATTCCCCGTCGACGTTCGGGTTCTTTTGCATGGGATCGGATGGTGATAGCGATGAATCGAACTTC
>JXXA01017071.1:0-13715 GCA_000956255.1 Anopheles punctulatus
GTTGTAGAATATGGGTAGACAAACTGTGTGTGAGTGTACTATCAAACATAAACGGAAAGGTGTGAAGCAAACCGCAAGCGAACCAGTCAAGTGCCATCTGTTTTAGTTGTACTATCATTTCACTAATTCTAAACATATTTTCAAAACCGTGGTCCAAACAGTCGCTGCTGGTGCAGATTGATGACGAAAATGAAGCCAGAATGAAGCGAACGGAGAGAGGGAGAAGCGAACTGGAAGTGAAAATGTGAAACTAACTACACTTAGATGAACAAACCACTGCAATGTAACCATTTACATTCTATTGCCTTTAAAAAAACAAACAAACGATACTAGAAGAGACTTAAGTGTGATGTAATTAAAGCAACTAAACCATCTATCTACAAAACTCTACGATTAGCTACAAATTAATCTCCATTCACGGTGGCGGATGAAAATCACGCAGCCCCAGCACATTTGTCCGGATGATCCGATGAAATTGCATTTTGTTTCGAAGCGGTGAGCGATTTGTTTGCAGTTTATGTTCGGTAGTAAAAAACGGCACGCCACGAAACCGGTTGTGTTCGCAAATGAAGAACAATTGTTCCTGCCCGTACTGGGGAAGTATTGGGTAGTTGGGTAGTTTTTAGTTAATTTAAAGTTCCGTTCGTTGGCTGTAAAGGAATGATGGGCCAAAGTTTAGCGTCGTGTAGCGTAACTTGATTAATCTCTCGTTTAGTTGAAGCACACTTGCGTAATCCTATCTGAAGGACGGGCGTGTAGCAGGAAGTGGACATAATCGAGCACGCATAGTGATAGCCGATGATGCTTTGAATAGGCGAACGAATACGAGGGGCGAACAGTGAAGGTGAGCGGAGCATGAATGAAGAGAACGTATAATAAACGAAGATATGGTGAATATAATCGAACACGGAATACGAATAATTGATCCATTGGGAAAGAAATGGGTGAAGTATTTAAACAATCTATAATGCTTTTTGTTAAACATTCGAAACATCATCAGTTACTTACATCTTACAAAGGTGCGAATTATTAATCAAACAAACATGATTTTATACTATTTTGTCTGTCTGGATTTTGGTCCTGATTCTATTATGATTCCTTATTTATATTTTCGGAAATTGAAACTCTCACATACATACGCATACGTTCAGGATCTTAAAATTGGATTATCCTTGCCATAATACACAACAATTTTTCTGGTGGAGTCGCCTGGTGTTACAACCACTGACAGAACAACGTTCTAGACAAAGCTAGAACAGCGACATTGCAGCTTTTATTGAAAGCTTTAAGCTTCAGCTTTCAAATTCCCATGAAAGTCGAGCTTATGAGAGGACGAATTACAAAGTAAAGCAGTGAAAAAAATCTTAGTGACCTTTTTAAAAGTGACAGGGAATTAATACAAAAACAACTTCCTTCGAAAAAAATAAAAAAAATCACTTGTTAATAAAAATCATTGTTTGACCACTTGCTACCATCACCGTTCGCCCACAGTGCGTGCGCGCTCGCAAGGGTAAACAAACCGGATCGATAAAACGGCCGCGTTCGTGTGCCATGCTGTCGCTCGTGCCCACTCCCGAAAGCTCCGGTCAGCCTCATCGGGCCGAAGTTTGACGTACGCGGGCGAACGTGCAGCCGACTGCGGGCACCCAACGTCAATTTGTGTCGAACTGTGGACGTGTTTGGATCGTCGCGCTGCCGCGGATCAGATCACACGCAGGGGTAACTAAGTGCATTTCTCTCTCGCAAGATGCTGACGTGACAACAGTGTGCGTGAAGTGTGTGAAGAAAAAAAAAGAAGTCAGTGTAATGCAAAATTGCGTCTCCACGGGCTGCGAGGGCGATTGTGGCTTGTGGAAATTTGAAACCACCGTTCAAGTGGCCGAACCGTTCGGGAAAAGTTTTTCGCGCGTGTGTTTGTGTGCTCTGCAAACCCGTGAATTGGTGCGGGTGATTGGTTATAAATAGCGACCGGAAAAAAAAGGATCAATTTCAAGCAGCGTGGCCAGGAGCAATAATCGAAACAAACACTGGGTCGGCCGGATTACCAAAGTCCGCTGGATGAAATTATAACGAAGGCCACCGACCGGGGCTACAAGAAACTCGGATTATCAGTTTGAGAAACTCGCGAAAGCTGAACAACTGATCTCGGGAAAGGATGTTGGACGGTTTTGTGCGTCGAAGGGCAAAAAGTTATATTCCGTGACGTTCGTGTCGGGATTTAAAGCTGGCCAGCTGTTTGCGTTCGTACCGTGTCCTTCGCAGTGTCTTTAGTGAGCGCAAATCGTCGAGCAAAATTCACAAGGCCATCAAGTGCAATCGATCCTTTTCGGTTGAGTTTTCCTCCGCATTTTCCATTTTGTGTACGGTGGTGTGTGTTTGTGTCTTTTTGTTGTTACCTTGTCTTTCGCCGCTGGCAAACTCGCTCCCTCGCTTGCCCTCCCGCGCACAAAATGGTGCAAAGTATTGTTCAGTGACCTAAAAATCGTTGCAAAATGCATACCATCTGGCCGGTTGCAGCTGTTTGCAGCAAAACAAAACAACGTACCCCTCGTTTCCACCTTCGTACCACGCCCGGTGTGTAAACAGTGCGCTCTCGAATCTCGGTGTCCGGCGGGTGCATCTCGTGGGGGGGGAGGGAGGATGCACCGGGGCATGCAAATAGAATAAAACAACCGCTCGGCTTGATATGGCTCGGCTTCTCGGCTCGCTTATCGCGGCGGGTAAAAACCGCAACGGTGCCGGAAGTTTTCTGTGTGCCAGTGAATGTACCGGAGCCGGTTTTTAAGCGCCATACCGGACTGGCCAGCCGGGAACGGATAATAAGCGCACCGCCACACGCCCTCTCCTCCCAAGTGTCGCCATTTCTTCCACCGTAGGAACGGGCCGTACCGCGCGCGCGGGGAAAGGTAAGATTTGCATATCTTTATCCTACCCAACGGGTAGTACCGTTAGGTCGCGCACGGACCCGCACAACGCGAACGAACGCGCGCCACGAGCTTAAGATGACTCGGAGTTTCGTGCAAGTGCAGTCAAGTGATTAATAAAAATCATCAATCTAAAGAGTGAAGCGCACCGGACACAATTTTACGACCCTGAAGGCTACGACCTCCGGGGTGGCAAGGGAAAGGGGAAGGAGGGGGTGCTGGTGGGGCTATGCCTTTTGTAATGTGTATTGATTGGTCAGCCGATCAATTGCATCCCCGGGAGGGCAGGAGGCAATTGATTTACGAACGCTGCAAGTGGATCATCAAATAGGTCACGCCGGTGGTCAGCCCGAGTGGGATAAGATTTCGAAACAAGCTTCAATCAAACGATGATGGGTTTGGTTTGAGGTTGTTTTTTTTTAAACTGTCGGTGAATCATGTGCCTTTTTTAAGTGGAAAAGAAATAGAAATTTATTTCAAAATATTTTTCCTTTCAAATATTCCTCACAAGCGAATATTTTTAGTACCATACTCGCCAAGAGATGGCGCTGGGAAACCAGAATGTCCGTGGAATATTTTCACCTATGATTGCTATGCTTTTTTGCTTGCGCTACATGAACATTTTTACTTTTGACTCTATGCTTTTGGTGCCCTTCGTTTGGACCCTTGAGTTTTTGTTTTAATGAAATATAATTAAAGCCGCGATATACAATTGCTCTATTTTTTAAAAACTTTCTCCAACCATAACCGTCGTTAAAAATCTGAAACCTTTAAGCGGCTCGTAAGCTATTAAAAATTAATAAAATCCGCTCGCTCGCCGAAAATCGCTCATGTTGACTGGCTGACTCATAAAGCAGCCGAAGGCGAGGATTTATATTTCCGCCCCTTGCTGTGAGCACCGACCGGAGCGAACGATAACATTACGCCTTCATAAATAAAACATTCGAACCTTCAGATTATCCGACCAGTAGATTTCAAGAAAATGAAACAATTTTTGTTTTAGTGAAAAAAAACAACAAAATGGGCAGATAAATTTGTGCCCACTGCATGCACAAATCACTGCGAGTGGCGATCTCTTTTCTTCCGCGATCGGTCGAGCGTTGGTGATGACGACGACGACGACGACGACGACGGCATAAACAAAGCTGCTCCAGGCCACCCTGATGTAAACAAAATAATTTCATACACGGCTGCAACGGGGCGACCACCTCCGAAACCTGCTCGCTCACAACGAGCGTAGAAACCACCGCCAACCAAGCACTAATTTCCGGCATTTACTACGAACCGCGCAACGCCTCAGACGTCGTGGCGGATCGCGAGACGGTTGGGGCGATTTTTTTGTGTTCGCTTCGTTCGTTGATAAGTCGCGCTTTTTGATCGATTCTTTTCGGAGCCCTCGCGGCACCGCACGCCACCGTGTTCTTGCCGGAAACGTTGAACGTGTGCCTGCGAGGCAGGTTTCTACGGAGGGCAAGGTCGGGCAGCTTTAAGCTCGCTCGGCTCGCGCCAGATGAGCTGTTGCTGATTAATATGCTCCGGTTTTCGAAGCTGCTGAGGGGAGAAGGAGAAACGAGCCCGGTTGTGGGACAGAGACGGTTACACATCGTTGGAAGGGTAGGCGAGGGGGGGGCGAGAGAGAGAGAGGGAAGGCAGGGGAATCAATCGCCGCTACGTCGTTTCGAGTTCACTGAACACAAAGTGGCGAGGTTGCGTTGAACCACCCAACCACCCCCCTTCCTCCCACGGGTGACCCTCGTAGTGTACGTTTTCGGTCGGTTAAAAGCTGTTAACACGACATCGTCACCAATCCGTGTCTTGACGCCTTCGCCGGCGTTGGTCGGTGGCAGACGCGAGCAATGTACGAAACATTTATTTAACGCTCAGCTCGGATCCAGATTCGTAGCATCAGCTTTTGTGAAGCTATAAAATTAATCAAAAATAAAATGTTTAAAACCTTATTAGATTGAGACTTTTTTCTATTCATATTTCATGTGTGAATTTATTTTCAATAAAAAAAATTATTCAAGTAGACATGAAGGCTTGCAAAGGTACTTAAGAGACAAATTGAACAAATAAAGAGAGTCTAAATCCATAAATTAAGTTACATTTGAAACTAACCACTCATCAACAGATGGTTATAGTTGTCAAGATACATTTAATTCACGATTTTCTCAATATAGCCTTTTTCTAAGATTTTATTATTAATTGAAGAAAATACAAAAACCACCAAATTAGGAAAATAAATGTTTATTTTTGAGGGAAAATTATCGTTCTCCCTTACATTTTCATAGTGGAATCCGCTACTGAAGGGGGGAGCGTTCGGTTAGCCGCGCCATGATAGATTGCCCATAGAACACGCTCATTTACGTCACCCGCGTACGTGTGCGTGATTGATGAAAATTTTACGGCTTACGGGGGGCTCTACAAAATTTAATTGCACCCCCCCGTTGCTCGCTGTGTGCACAGAAGCTTTGCTGATTGGTCATTTACCAGCTGTAATTAGCAGCATTCAGTGCGCTACCATGTTTAACCATCAATTGTAAGGAGCTTAGTTTTGCAACCAAAAAAAAAAAAAGATCGTACATTTTGTAAAATTGTAAAATATTACGATAATTCTTCGAAAAATACCACTCCATTCTACAAACAGACGAACTATGGAAAGGAAAAACAGCGCTTCTGAGTGCTCAAACTTTGCTCAAATCCTTCCAAGAAATCATCTCACGCTTGATGTCCATTTTCTTGCTCGATCACGTCACACGCAACATCATTTTCCTGCTCGACAGAAACGTCGACGAGTCGGCGGTGACTTTGTAAGTTCGGCCGAGGAAACCCAGCGTCAGTAGTCAGCGGTGCGAGGGGGTGGTGTAAAAAGTTGCTCGCCTTGATGAGAGCACCCTCCTTCTCTCCCGTTTTGCTTTCCTCTTTCCCGCTGGGACGAATATGGGTGTGCTTAAACCAAACCAACATTATCACCACCATCCGGTCATTATCACTGGATTACGTGAAGCTCTACTGCCCGGGTCTACTTTAGGGGGGGGGGTTTGAGGTGAGGAAAAGAAGCTTCAATGAAATGCCACCAACACACGGACAGTTCAGCAGCCTCCGGTCGGTGGGAGGCTGCTTTGTCCTTCGCCCGTTTGAGGGTTGGCCGAAACCGTTTAATAGTATTCAGACTTTTCTGTCCGGTGCTTGTGTTTTTTTCTTCCTCTCTCTCACTCTCACTCTCTCTCTCTCACTCTCTTTCTCTCTCTGTCTCCAATATTATTCACCTTTCCCGCTTGCTCCTTTTCTTCCCTTTTTTACTAGAACCCGCGTGAAGTAGTTTTTTTCTTTGGTTTTCTTTTCCCTGCTTTCCGGTTCGTAACAGCACGCTCCAACTAAAGCTGGCAGCGTTGTTAAAGCTGGTGGTGGTGGCGGCATGTTTCCGGTACACCCGAACGAAGGACGAAGGATTTAGTGTGTTGCGCACGCGAATCTCGCACACCGATGCGACAGCGAACCAGCTTTGCTAAGTGTAAAAGAGGATTTCGCCACCGCAAGTGGCAGAGAAATCCGTGTAGAAGACGCACAGCAAACTTTCGCACTACAATCCGCCAGTCCCAGTAGGGTGAGTGTTTGATCCTTTCCGGGGCTGACACGCACCCAAGAAAGGATGGGACAGGAAAAAGAAAAACAAAACCCACATCACTCACGCGGCGAAACGGTGTGAAGACGGAACGGAGGAAATGGGATTTCACCCGCGCTTCGGTGAAGCGTGTGAAATGTGTCCTGGCACCGAATGTTGGTTTTGCGGTCATCGGCAAGCAATCTGTTTCCGCGTACCGTGCCAAAAAAAAAAGAAAAGGAACGCGTGCCACCGAAGGATGACGCCGGATTTACATCCACTTGATAGTGGTATTATTTTGAGAGCAGCCCTTTTTTTTCTTGTTTGCTCCCCCGTTCGCTTACTGGCACTTTACGCTCGATGTGATGGTATTGATTATGATAATGATCGTCCGGGATCGGGCCTTCCGTTGGCACTTTGATTGAAGTGTGTTGTGGGCCGTCTTGAAGCCCAACAGCAGGCGCCGGGACTCATTATCGTTTTTATTAGTTTTTATTCGCCAGTGATAAGAATATTGCTCCGGATTGGATTGATTTATGCCGTCGCATACATTTGCAGCAAAATGGTTTATTTATGAGCTTTTTCACTGTTATCTTTGTGCTTATTCCAATTCGGAAGATGGTCTGGTAATGGTGTAATGCACAATATGGGAGGGAGTTTTTCTATTTAAAAATAATTTATTATGCTAGGCTCTAAAATGGACATAGATAACAGGAAATAGCTTCATCTAATTTTGCTTCTGTTTGTTAAAATTAATAAACTTCTTGAAAGTCTAAAGTTTAAGTTGTTTGATTTTTTAAAAGTATTAACATTTCATATTTCCATTTCGAATTGATTTAATTTATTGACATTTTCATCGCACGTTTGACACTAATATTTGAAAAATTTTCAAGTACACCCAATTAGTTTTAGGGAAGTTCTGTGTTGGGGAATTACTTTAGTCATTTGTTTCCTTTCCTTTTATGTATTTCCAAAGTATGTTATCATGAATCACCGTTTTATTTTGTATTAAAAATTATTGTCCAATGGAATGATCCTACCATATTATATTAATTTTGGTTAATTTTTTAGTCTTTGAATAATTTTTCAAATGGTCATCTGTTTGCACCAGAAATCACAAACCATTTTAATGTTTTTTACGAGACGATTTTTACTCTTAAATAATAAATGCATTCCTCCTACAGAAGATTAAACTTAGAGCACAATTTCTCTTCAATATCTAAAGTGCTCATGTCGTAATGAACTTCTCCATGTACCGTCCTTTCTCAAGCCATGTCAAAAACATTGAACCAACAATTTATCGCTTCCTCGCTAGCTTCGACGCCCATATTGCCTGCTGCAGTCCCTTGAACTTATCAATCGACGCCCTGAGCCGGCTCCTCGGTGTTCGTTTCCTGATGCAGTTTTATCGCGTTGCTGTCGTTGCCCGTCGGTCGTATCGTCATCGTGCGTCTGGTTGGTGACTAGTTTTTGTTTTATGTCCGCATCATCCGCAGTTCTTTATGGGAACTCTCTCGGATGCTGCTGCTGCTGCTATGCTGCTGGTATCTGGTGAAAATGAAGCTGGTTTGTATGTGTTCATACAACGAATTTGCTCGCTTCATCACCTTCAACAAATCGGTTGCAGCAGCAGCAGCAGCACCGAATGCGTCAACTCTGTCGCAGTCTGCCGGCCACAGCGGCTTAAGTCAAGGAACTCGCCGCTGAAACCTTCACTCCTCCCGTTTTTGGGATGATTTTCCTTTCCGCCCAAACCTTCAGTGCTGGTGCGTTCTTTGTCCGGTTGGAGATCGAAACCGGACGAAATGCGAGCGTGTGCATATTCGCGCTCGACCAGAGGACTCGACAGCAGCAGCGCGTTTTGTGACGCGTTGGCGGGGTTGGGCTTATGGAACTGGTTTTCATGTACCCTCTGACACAGCCGTAAGCTGGCTCGAGCAAACACACACACACACACACACCGTTGCATCGTAATTCTGCATCCCAACGCCCTTTCCAGCGGTTGCATCGCTCCATGGGGTTGAGTTTTGTTCCGCATTTCGCAAAACGACGTCGGGTGGTTTGAAGGTAAGAGAACGAGCGAGCGAGCGAGCGAGCGAAACGACTCGCTGGTGGTTAGTCACTTCTTGGCGACTCCCAGCTGAAAGTTGCACCAACCTAGAACCTTGAACCTCGAGAAATTGTGAACCGATACGCACCAATACGTACGCGGGTACGCGTACGACTGAGCGCTACAAAAAATGAAAGCAGCTTGCCCCAGGAACGAACACTTGCGTAAATTCAGCGAGTGAGCGAGCTTTGGCCGTTCGACCTAACCGAAGCTTTCACGGTGTTGTAAAATGAAACTGTTTCTCCCAACCGTTGGATACTTTAAAGCAAACACATTTAAACCCTTTAAAAAGTGGTATCGAAAGTATTCCAAACGTTGCCGAGGTTTTGTAAAAGAGAAAATGATTTAAAAAATTACATAGATTTGTTTGTGGTAAATTCGATAAATTGTGGTAGGTTTTGTTTTGTTATAATTAAAAGGTCTAAGTACTAATTTCAAGTATCTAACATTTAAAGTATAAATAAAAGAATGTAAGAAAAGTCCCTTGACACAAATAAAAATTATTTGCTACTTATTTTTAAGCAAATTTCTTATAAAGTTCTGATCAGTTCTCTAATCATTGTATACTCATTAATTTGCTTTATAATTCAACTATAATTTAAAATGAAAATCACGAAGCATATCTTGTTTCGTGCAGATAAGCTAAACTTTACTCTTATTGTGATGGTTAATATAAAAGAGATTATCTAAAATTCTTTCAAAATATTGAAAAATGATAGTTTAGTTTAATTCTCCCAGAGACGGAAGATGCATGTAGTATTATCGCCATCTTCGAACCGATTCTATCGTCGCGTTAAGTGAGTCACAATTTCGATTTTTCTGCTTCCTGAGTCTCATTCCTTACGCCCTAGCTCACCCTTTTCCGGCTCATACGTCCATAAATGAAACGAGGAAATAAAAGCGTCAACATGCGGCGACATTCGAACAACTTCAGCAGCCATTCAAAAATAGTCCAATAATCGCCCTAAATTGCCGTCCGATACAAACGATACACCGTGAGCAATTGCCTCGCGACAAACGTTCGCGGTCCGCAACATCGACCAGCGAAGGGTTAACTGTGGCGAAGGAATCGCCGAGCGCGCGCGCTAAAATTCCGCCAGCGCCACCATCATTTCAAGTTCTTTGCCATCGCGTGTCCTTGAGCCCGTCGAATGGCATTTGCGGTCGTACGCTGGTTACCTTCGGCGGTGGCATTCATCTTCCCCAGGTGCGATGACTGGAAGGAAGTGTTTTTTTTACGTTTTTTTATTTCGCCAACTAATCCCCGCGAACGTTTAGCCGCTCGTGGTGCTTTTTGCTGCGTTTATAAGAGCGCTGTTTTCTATTTTATTCACACGAGAACAAAACGGGCCGGGCCCAGCCGGGAAGCACAATGTGTCGTCACAAGGGTTTCGATAAGCATCGTTAATCGAACGATCGCCTGGGATGGGATTGAGATGGGTTTGGTTACTATGCGTGAAGCACGTCTGCAACGCGTCTGGAATTGGCTACGCGGCTTCCCTCATTGGGTGCCGGGGCGGGAGGACGTAACGAACCACCCTGCACGGTGGCTGGGCCACGAAAGAACAGGAAGAAACACGCGGCCGATGGCGCTGAAATTGCGTGCAGAAAAACACAAATAAAAAAGCTGCTCGCGTTAAACCTTTACGGCGGCCAATCGAACCAACTGAGCGTGGGGAACGTGCCGCGAATTGCGACGAACAAAGCCATTTACGACACGCTGCCCGGTCGGCTGGTCGCGAGCCGAGCCAATGCACGTACGTACGAACGTACGCGCTCATAAGTCGCCCGTGGCTCGTGGCGTGGCCGTACGCTTTTGTTGCGGTTTTACCCCCTGGCAAGACTTTCATTTATGTATGTTTTTTTTTTTACGCTCGTCTCGCTCGCCCCGCAACGTGTTTTCGGTTGCGCCAATCGATCTTTGTTCGATGGTACTGTTTTATCCATTATCGTTTTCGAACGAAAGCAAGAACAGATGGTTCTTCGATGGCAAACGGGAAGAGTTCTAAGATGGTTTGGTTCGAGATGAGGAGAGAAGAAACGCAGTTAAAAGCGACAAGATGTCAAGGCTGGGAGACAGTCAATATCTTTGAGGAAATGTCAATACTTTTGCGAATATTTCTTCGCCTCACGAGGAGAAGCTACACAGTGGGTATTTGGTGGACAAAACTTTTTTTTTTTACTCTGAAAATACTATTAAAAGATGCTCTAATTAAGCAGCTCTTCGAACTGAAGGTGTACGTTTGATAGTAAAAATTGACATTCGTAGAAGCGAATTATTGAATTTTGTTTTTAGTTATTCATTTAGCTACACATTTTCGTCTAACATTATTTAATATTGCTAATACATCAAAGATTTGCCAATAAAAATAGTACAAATAAGTGAATTAGCCAAGTTTAATTAGCCGTATGATTCCATACGGTTTTGATGAGTTCTACACAATTCTATTTAAATGTACAAAAATATACAAAATAAACTAATTTTACTAACTGAAACTTGAAGTTTCAAATGAAGTTTTAGTTACATTTAAATCAATTAGAAAAAAGAATAGGTCTTTCGATTCTGTTTCAGAGTATTGGTTGTTGCTCTTTTGAGTTTATTTAGCTAGCTATTGTTTACATGTGTAAAACAATAACACGCACTTGACGAATCCTTGAATTGACGAAACTTGAATCCATATAGGAAGCGAATGCGACTATAATTAACAATTAAACTAAACATGAATCAAAAAGTGCGAAGTTTAAATTTCATGCACTGCATGCAAGACCATAAATTTAGTATCACATATAATTAAAAGAGGAAGTAAAAGGGAAGGAAAATGTATAAAAATTCACATAAAGTATTTTGGCACAATGAGATTGCAACTTTGAAGACAAGATTTATTTGTAAAGATTTTTTCGAGACATTGATCGAGAGATAAATATGAGTTTCAAGCTGTTTAATACTAAAAATGAATAAAATCTACGAATTTTTGTAACAATTTATACAGATGTGGCTTGTGGAAGCTTTAACTAACTAGCTGGACATAAACAAAAACTGATTTACCGCAAAATTAGCATGTCATTGAAATCCAAGCTCATTAGTAAGATTAATATTCATAAAGCTGCACTTTTCGATGCAAACTCGACTTTATAACAACTCGGCCCTTAGCTTAATTGCTATGATTTAGCAAACGCCACACATTGCTAACCTAAACGCACCGAATACGATATCCTCTCTAGAAATAAGAACGTATCAATAGCCAATCCCTCAGCGTCTCATGAATCTTTAACTCAATCCAGCGCCGCTGATATTTCACACGTCCCATTTCGGGGACACACCTACGAATGATTTACGCTTGCTGCTGCCATAATTAAGCACTTTATTGCTCCCATCGGGGAAATAGGAGTGCACGGTGCACAATATACGTCCCGGACGAGCTTCCGGCCAGCTTCCGGGCATCAAAATTGCCCCGCTGAGTCAACGCGTACCCGATCCTCCGAGGGTAGGATGATAAGTGGGTAATGAATATGATCCTAATTAAAGTTGCCTTTTCATTACCCACCAGCAAAAGGGCTGCTTGTGTTACAGTAACATGAGCTTTCAGCTTCCGCACGAGTGTGCGAGATTGTAACATTTGCCACACTGACGAGACGACACAGACGGTTAGTAAGTTGACTCCGTGTATCTTGGAATGTAAGAAGCGAGCACGTATGCCACCGGCTTCCTCGTGGACGTGGACGCTTTATCGGTTTTGCCTGCGGAAACCGACGCTGATGGATTTAATTACACGCCCTGCACGCATGGGGAAGCGTTGGGAAGCGAAAATAGTTAAGGCGAGGCCGTGTGTGGAATGTGCAACGGAAGCGTTGCATTCCACCGGTTGCCGGTCGGGCACCGAAATGTTGCGGCAGCTCCGGCTGAAGAACGGAGCTCATCGCTGCGGAGAGATAATGTGACCTGAATGCGTCGTCAGTGGCCTCGTTATCGGTTTAAAGTTGAGTGATAAGAGAGGCATTCCGGTTTCATTGTTGCATCTTTGCTTTGGCTCCCCCCCATGGGCGGTGCTTTCGCTCGTTTCGTGCATACCGCGCGCACAGCAGAAATGCACGGTAAATTCTCATCTCGCTTCACGGGAACGCAGAACCGAGCCGAGCCGTTCGGAACCGTAAGAAGGGAACATAAATTTGCTTTGTTTACGGTGGATTTATGTGCACCGGCCGGGTGGCATGCAATGAATTACGAAACTTCCCGATGCATGCTGATATGATATGGAGAAGATAAATTGCTTAAATGAGCTTTTTAGGCACACGTAACTAACCTTATTGTTTGCTTCGGCGTGAAGCTGTTGCAGACGAAACGAGCGGCATAAAATATGGTCCTGTTAATGTGGTATTTCATCAGCATCGCAAAGCATTTCTCTAGTGATCAAAAGTTTATTCATTCCTACTCGTTTGCGGTGTGCTCTAAGAGACTTTCCTTCAGGATACGTCTGGGTTCAGTAAAGAATTTCAAAAGGGGAATGAATCACGAAATATTTCAATTCTATTCAAGATTTTACCGTTTAATATAAAGCGAAATAGATGCAGTCCGTTTTTTTGCAATTTATCAAACGTATGAAATGAATAAATAATTAATTATATGATTTATGATTGTCTAGAGAATCGCAATTCTTAATGAATCATGAAACAATCTTTTCATTTATTCTTTTAAATTAACATTCATATGAAAGTTTTCATTCAAACAAAGCTATCCATGTATCGTTTCAGCAAATCATTCTATGAATATTCTATGAATATAATAAAAGAATGTTTTGAAAAAAAATCATTTTAGCACTTTTTTAAATGAATACCAATTTATCTGAAGATACCGATTTACTATTCGAGTTGAAAGATTTATTCAAATTCATGAGTCTAAGTCTGAGTTACACAACACAGTTCCTCAACGCGAACGTCATCTCCTATCCACTCTCAGGTACTTCACCGTGCTAGCGGAAATGGCACTCTTGCTACCGTAATA
Organism: Anopheles punctulatus; assembly: GCA_000956255.1. Lineage (NCBI taxonomy): Eukaryota > Metazoa > Arthropoda > Insecta > Diptera > Culicidae > Anopheles > Anopheles punctulatus. Next base: position 13,638 of record JXXA01017071.1, read on the forward strand.
AAAATTAAAATAAAAGTTGTACAGCAAACAGTGAAAAAGATTATATGATTCGAGCATTAAAACGATGCGCTTCAGAGA
>JXXA01017073.1:0-13788 GCA_000956255.1 Anopheles punctulatus
ATAATTACAGATTAAAATATATAATCTCCTGTTCAGTTTAAAACGGATTGTGGTTTTCTCTGCAGATTCCAATAAAAGAAACAAGAACATTTTTACTACCCAGATACTTACCCGATTTTAGTCGTAAATTTGTAACAAATTGTTTGAAAAAAATAATTTGTGCAGTTTGAAAAAAGCACGCGTAAACCCTCGCGCATAATTAAAACCTGGACGCACTGTAGTTCACTTCATGCTCTGTTATTTCTTCTCCACTTTTTCTGCTGGTGATGCATTCATACGAAGGATCGAACTAGTTCAGTTTGGTCGATAAACGGATCTTCTAAAGTTCGCACTGTGACATACGAAAGTAATTGAATTAGTGGAAGGTTAGTGAAACAGAGCAAACCCTCTGTTCTGCAAAAGATTTTTATTCTTTTTACGATCCGCTTACGTTATTGATTACATATTGCATTCCTTGAAACGTTCATAGCAAGTAAAGTTATGGTTTCTTCCTGGCACAACCGGGTCATTTATAAAATGTTCTTCGTTTTTTGTCTTGCTGCTTCTTGTGCTCCGTTATTAGCCATTTCAGGTTCTCAAATCCAATAAATAAGCAATTAATTGAATAAATTATGCCTCATCAGCTAATACCGACTCGCACGAGCACGGGCACATAAAGATGTGTACGCGCTTCTTCCATTCCATCCCATCACATATTCTGTCAACCTGCCCTTCGTTGGCGAACGTGACGGTATTGCCCTGCAGCAACGCAACCGGCACGCTGTGGAGGGTGCGGGAAGGGAAAATTAAATCGAATTAAAATTAATTCGATTCGTCATAAATAGCCCTCCGTCATGGGCCGGTAACGATGCTTCGACTTGAAAATTGCTTACACATCGGCCCTCCTATATTTCTGTACGATAACACTGACTAAGTTTCCAGGGGGAAAGTATCGAGAATGGAGCAAAAGTCATCAAGTGTAGTGGCAGATAGCAGTGCAAGTATTCCGCAACCAGCAGGGTAAGGATGTGCGGTTCGACACACGGACGATATCGCTTTCGTACGTTTCTGCCGCAGCGGAAAAATCAACATAAGCAAGCAGTAAAATTGTTACTCACACACGACACCAGAGACGACCCAGGCAGACGGACAGAGTCTTTTAGGTGATGAAAAATGGCAACACAAGCTTCCCGGTGCCGGTGGCCCGCCGGCATCCTTCTCATTTCCGTTGCGCACTCAGCCGGCGACGAAGACGGGGAACGTCGAAGATGTGATTTTGAATTCACATCCGGCAGATCGATGGCACGCCGATGAATCACGCTCACGCCAGTGATGGTTCAATTGCAGCTTATTCATGAACCAAGGCCAAGGCAAGCTATCGAAGCTCTATCAGCTTACTTTTGAGTGTGTTATTTGTTATCCTGATGATGATGTTTGCGAAACGAAAGGATCAAGTAGCGATGTGAAGTGTCGAAATGTCGATTCGCTGACGTGAGGTTGAATATTACGCCCTCGTACAAAATGATGCTCGTGTTTTAAAACTTCGCATCCATTCGAATCACACTCGCACTCGTGGTTAATTTATTTTCTATTTTATTTTCGAATGCCAAAAGTTGTACAGAAAATATTCATGCCAATGTAAATCTATAATGTTGGCTCCATTCCGGAAGTGGCGGATCAAAGATTCGTTCGCTAACTGGACACGAAATGCCATTTTCAAATTAATCTTCAACGAAAGCAAAACTCAGAAGAAAAAAAGGTAGCCATCCCCTTGCCGCAGTGCACTTACACTAGCTTGCCTTTTCTCGTGAAGACCCTCCCCCTTTCCCCTTTCTTCCCACACCATTCGACCGGTTAATTAAACAAGTTGTGACACCGGTCTGTCACCGGGCATGTCTTGAGGGCCAGGGGCCAGCCGGTCCTGGCTTTGACATCGGATCCCGGGTGCTGAAATTGGGTTCCCATTTCGTTCACACGAACGCCATTTTTCGGCCGAATTTACAAAGTTGACCATGAAAACAAATCGGTTCCAATTAAACCTAACCCTTTTTTCGGGTTTATCCAACGCGCAACGCCCAGCTTCCTCTTAGCCCCAGAGAAACGAACAGTTAATTGGGGTTTAATTGTGACAGCGCAGTAGCTGCGTTGTTTGCGCGGAAGTATCAGCATCGACGAGAGTTTCTTAGCAGGCGAAAGGCAGGATACATCATGCAAGCGTGACAGGATACAGCGACAACAGCTCATAAAGTGGCTAAAGGTTTTCCAAGGGCGGGCAGAAGCGAGCCCAGTCGGTGTCGGCGGTTGCGGAAGATAGCTTGCTGCAAAAGTTACCCAATTAAGCAACCGGTGAAAGGGAAACCATAACCACTCCCGGGCGTTGAAAAGTTATAATGAAAAAGTGTCTAGGATTTCCAAAAATCATTAGACACTGTTTGCGTGCCAAATTGCCGACGCACGGACGTTTCCGCCACATCATCGATAGATTGCCGCCCATACGCCTGAAGTCAACGGGCTCACGATAACGAATCTTTCTTCACGCCTGTAAGGTATGCAACGCGATCGCGTCACTTAGCGTCATTTCCATCCATTTCCAGTTTTGCGCCAGCGCTCGGTTCGGTTTGGTGGTGGTGGTGGTGGATCAAAAACTTTGCTACACCTACGCCAATTGCCCGCGGCTAAGGAAGCCCGTGTACCGTGTGGCTTTTCCTCAGTAATGGCTGCAAAAAGGACACACCACCAGAAAGTACACCGAGCGTACAGTCGAGCGAGGCAGCGCTGAAAGCGATGCGACAACGTGCGCTCCTCTTCGGTTCGGTTTCCCCTGCTCGCCGCGCGGAGAAAGCCATCGAAATTTCGGCAATCATAATAAGCGCCCAGCATAACGAGATTCGCCAGGCATCGTTTTGCCACACTCATGCTTAGTGTGCTTGGCTGTCTGCTTTGGCGACTGTACGTCAATAGCATCAGCGTTCGATAGGTCTAGGCTGCATGCTCCATTTCACTTCCGAGTGGGCGTGGAACGTGACAGTAGCAATTTGGTGCGGTATCGTTTTTTTTTTTTATTATTTTTTTGCTAGCATTTTTTACAATATTTGTGATTCCTACAACTTACCACATAAATAAGTCCGCCATAAAATTATGTGCAATCGAAACTTTACTCTATTTGAAACAATTATTTTAACAAAAATTCTAGTATTAATATTTCATGTATTTCAGTAATTCTGTATACACAATTCACACACTCAAGGATAAGCGGCGCTTGAAGAATTAGATTTATAAATTGAGTTGCTAAGCTTTGAGATTCAACGATACAAAATTGTGAAACTGTTTGAAATGTTCCAGAATGGATGAAACATACTGTTAATGTTACTTTTCCAAATAAATCTGTAATGATAATTCTGCAAATATCCTTACACTCTTCTCGCTAGTTAGTAACGTTAACCAAACCTGTCACGCGCAAACATGCCTACACCAAAAAAAGCACCCAAACGGTACACAAACACCGCATTCTCTGAATCTCCACCTCCAGGCACCCATTCTTCGATCACTTACGGGTCATTGAGTGGCGTGAATTATATCTTCCGTTCCGTATCTTTTAGAATCTTTTAGAATTCTGCTTGTGTTATTTTTGCTGTGAAGAATTTGAAAGCAAAAAAGAAAACTCCGAACGCCACAAAGGGGCCCGCGGATCGATTTATTTTTCTGATGGGTGGCAGATCATCGGCGGCAGCGGTGGCGGCGGCTTTTCAGTCGCCGGAACAAATGAGTTCTTCAGCCAGGGAGTGGGTAAAAAATAGAATCATGTTCCGCACGTCAAAAGCGCAAACTTTTGCGCCGCCGCTTGCGCTCTCATCTTCCGGCCAGTCCGTAATTTCATTACCATACTTTTTTTTTTCTTCTGTACGGCCCGAATAATAAGCCTGACACCGGGATGCTGGACACCATTTTGGATCGCGGAACCCATTTGGGGCATGAGTACGGCAGGCGCCGGAAAATGCAGACGTAACCTTAAATTCAAACCATTAGCAGGCTAAAATGTACATTCATCGTGTTTCACCTTCTTTCAGGCAAACTTTTGACTTTTGTGGGGATGGGAAAAAACAACTTTCCCCGTCGCTCAATGAACTAACTTTTCGACGCGCTGAGCGCGTCAAGAATATTGAACCGAAGAAGACCGGTCGGCCCCTTGGGCAACACGCGGCCGATGATTGTTGTTAGAGAACAGGCAGCCGGGTGAGGTTGGTCTGGTAGACCGAGAAACCACCGTATCACTCATCGGCTGCCAGAGCTGGCCGATGAGGTAGGTTTTAATTATTTGTGTACCAGCGCGCACCGCATGGCTCGTCCAGAACACGGTGAAATATCGTGGCGAAACGATCTGATTTGCTTCAGCGCTTCAGCTGCCACCCACTGGTTGCCAACGACGCGATGTCATCCATCAAAGTGAGCGTAGCTCGAAAGCGCCTGCAAGGTATGCAAGCATCTGTCACCTGGCGACGACCGCACCTTGCCTTGCTCGGAATTCGCCAGAACGGAAACGTTAGCAATAATCGGATTATGGCTCTGAGCCACAGGACAAACGCGTACGCCACCGCCCCGTCCCGGAACGGATTAGTTCATGGTGTAAAGCATGCACGGGAAGTTAAGTGGAGAAGACATCCGCACCACAGTCACCGAGACGGTCGGTTCGAAGGAATATCAATAATTTAATTTGTTTACCAAATTACGCACGGCTTCGGTTTCCGTGTGTGCCGTCAGCGTCCCAGCAGCCAACACCTGTAACAGCGAAAGACACAAATCAAGCTGAAGCATTGCCTGAACTTGCCATTATTTAGAAGACAAGCATTTTTTTTATCATCACACGCAAGTTTCCATGGTGCACGGGGAAAACGGATCGCTTAGAATTAGCTTTCTCGTGACGCTCCGCCATCGTACAAGCGGAAAGAAATTAGAAGTGACATCAAAGGACGATGAGTTTTCGTTTGTCATTTGATCGGCAGGGATTCGGCGTCGATCCGCCCGTATTTATGAGCGAGCGTTTTTCCCGGGAAGCGGTAAATTTGTTATTTGATTGTTTTCGCCCCGTTCAACACACCGCTGCCACCGAAGGGCGGGCGAAGAATGCAGCCCATTTTTATTACACCGACCCTTCGACGTGCGATGGATGGTATGACTTTGACTTTGCCGAGCTTCCCGTGGGCACTCGTGTCGAATAATTAGTTTTCTAAAGAGCAATACCTTTCCTACGCAACGGGAAGGACGAACCGGGGCTCGAGCATTTTTATGTCACTCAATCAGTTTTTGAAGAGAATGGCAATCAATTTTTCGTCATTCGTTTTGAGAAAACAAAATGATATCTTGTGCCTTCACGCAGCACGCGATCGATAAAGGCAATGTGTTTTACGGAGAATTTCAACGGAAACGCAATAGAAAATCTTGGTACAGCAAGCAGAAGAACCATGAAATCTTATTTTTGGCAAATTTTCAGCGCATTAAGTGTTAAGTGAAGCTTTCCCTCCTTAATCAGTCTGGACGGTTGCATACTTTCAGGCTGATTGAACGAATTTACTGCTAAAAATTTTTCAATCTTTGTCAGCTAGATAAAACGCTTTATTGACATTAGAGTTTTTTTTATTTAAAGGAAAACACATTTTCGAACCATCTGTGGTGTTCCACCTTTCATTCAATCGTTTGACCGATTGCTTTGCTCACCATAAATCCAACCCGAAAGCACCTTCCGGGAAAAAGGTTGTGAATATAAAAGCCATCCGCCGCCCGTTCTCACTCACTAATGATTTACCGGTGTGCGATACGATCCGCCTCTAATGTCGTCATATTTTCCACTCAATTAGCACCATCGATCAATCGCTTGACCGTTTCGGCGTTTCGATTGCTGCACCCAGCGAAGGCGCACCAGCTTGCAGCGACCGGACTCATCCAATTCGAAGCACCTGCCTGACCGCCGTGCCAGGACACCACCGAACACCGATGATGATGATGATGATGATGAAGGTGGCTGTTCATCGTGATGGAACCGGTAGCAAATTCTTATCCGGAATGTTTGCCCCCGCGCGTCAGGATGATCGAAGACAATTGAAGACCTTCTCAAAACGTGTCCTGTTTGAGAGGGAGGATGTGGGTGTTACCGGGAAGAGATAAATCAAGCACAAACAACATTACACCGTTGTGTGCGTTTAACGTGTAACGAGCCCCACCTTTGGCCGTGCACCACAAAAGCCGCTTGTTGTCCCTTTCGGTGCTCGGTTTGGAACGCGAAGGCAGCGCAGATCCTGATTTACGAGATTTTGCCAAGCTCACAAAACACCACCAAGTAAGGCAGAGGCAGACAGACACACACAAATACACACACTCACTTGGACACCTTACCGCCTAGCTGGCTGTGTGTGTGTGTGTCTTCCTTTGTGTTTCTGTTCGAATTATTGGCGTCTTGACGTTATAAATTATAATCAAAGGCTCCCGAAACCTTAGTGAGCGTTCCGGGCTGCTCTGTCCGCTGCTGGCGCCACCGATAACTGACGATAACCGGGCACAGGTATACATCATCGTTCGCTGTTGCAACGGCAGCAGAAGAAGCGAGCAGTCCCGGTGCCCGAACACGGCCGTTGTTTATGAGCTCGGATTGCGGCTCGCTTTTCGACGATTCGATAAATAATTGTAATAAATTCTGCCATGCCATACTATGGCGCACCTGGAGGCATCGCATTCACCGGACCACCGTACGTCCAAATTGCTTCAAGAGGTGAGCATCCCGTGAAACACCGCATTGGGAAGGATTCTTCCAAGGCGCTATGATAGCGAGGAAAGGGGCCGAACACGCTGGGGCTGGAATTCATTCATATGCCGACCCAATTCGGCACCGGCGTGACCATGGTATCTTATCGAATCGGAATCGGAGGAAGCTATTGATTGCTACATTACGACAGATGACGTCACGAGGCAATCAGTTCCAGTTGGAAGGCTACAAACTGACAGCCATTGCATAGCTCATTCCACTGTCCCTTTTGGAACAATAAATTCACAATCCGAAAGCCTCTATAAGGGTCTCCGCACCGATCCGGGAGCAAGGAATCTCGTTCATGGAAGATGATAACGTATCGAACGGTTTTGAAGTGCTTGTTGATTTGTTTGGTGTCCTTTGGAATTGGAACAACGTGGCTTGTATTTTGAGCTTTCCAGTCGATTTCACTTGTTCCATCGGGTTGGAAATGTAGCTCGAGAAAGGTAACATGTTTGTTGGCACACTTTTCGGGTTAGGCTCGAAGCTTGCTGGGAGAACTACCTTTTCGAGTAATATGAACTCCTTTCCGCGGAAAGGATGCCAAGGACAGTGGCAGGTTCGTAGATCCTGACGCTGGAATGCAATCATCGTCGATTGGCACATTCGCGTAGAGGAAGTAACGCATGGATTTGATCCTAATGTCTTCGAATTCCTGTAGCTGGAACTTTGCTTGCATGTAAAAATGCAGGTAATGTAATTTTTCTCTACATTTTATGTGTCGACGCTTAAGTGAAGTTAAGAAAAAAAGCTATTTTTATTGATTCCTGCAAGTTTAACTCTTTCGTGATGAAAGTTTTGCAAACCCCTGCTTTAACGTATGGAAGCAAACGTTCCCAAAAAAGATTAAAATACACCAGGAGTCATATTTACGTAACGTAATTGGTATCAACATTCCACCTTTTGAAACAGTTGCATCCCAAGGGTAATTTTAATAGAATTAAATATGAAAATTCAATCTTTTCACCAAAATTCTTGGGCTATATTTTATGTGTGTGCCTTATTGCTGTTTATACTTGTATTAAATTTATTTTATGATGTATTTTCGAATCATTCATGAAAAATCCTACATAACCGAGAACGATTTCGAGAGAGCCATTCATCATTTCATCATTCGTGTGTTTATTTCTGCTGATGTCATCGTGCTCAGTGTTTCTTTACTTGTAGAAGTTTGTAGTTTTTTTTTTGTACGCGCTAGAAAAACAGTTGGTGAAATTTTAATCGCAATTCTTACATCAATCGGTAACACTCAGCTGCAGCGAAGCAATGTTGAAATATAATATTTATCTTTCTTCACGCTCGCTCTTCTCTCTTACTCTCCCTCTTTCTGTGCCCGCGCTTAAGAACGGCTGCGTTAATCAGCGTCTGTTTTGAAACATTCCAAAATAGCACCAACGTTGTCCAATCTCACGTATACCAGCGAACCGGTCAACATTTATTGGCCACGATGAAACGCACACGCACGCAGGCAATATCAGATTCCAGTATAATGCTAACGGTCGCGGTCCAAAACAGAATCATAGTTGTTTTGGTGTTCAATCGGTGCTCTTCGTTCGACACGGTCACCGCGTCCAAAACCGGTGGTTGATCGCTTTTCGTGTGACCTTGAAAGCGGACACGATGATACTGCTGCTCGTGACGACACTAATCGGCATCGCCATCACCTGGATGGTGCTAACCATCACCTGGAACCGTGCCACCGTGCGTAAGCTGAAGAAGCAGCTCTCCAACTTCGCGAGCGTGCCCTCGATTCCGGTGCTCGGTACGGGGTACCACTTCACAGATCCAACCCCCGAGGGTATTTTTGCCACCTTCACCGGGTTTCACAAGCGGTACGGGCGGAACCTCATCACCGAGAGCCTGTTCAACTATCCCTCGATGCAGATCACGGAGCCGCGGGTGATCGAGCAGGTAATGGCGGCACACACGATCGAGAAAAGCATCATCTACGACTTCATGGTACCGTGGCTCGGCAACGGGCTGGTCGTTTCGACCGGCACCAAGTGGGCCCAACGGCGGAAGGTAATAACGCCGACGTTTCACTTCAAAATACTGGAGGATTTCCTCGTCATCATGAACCACCAGACGGATGTGCTGGTGGAGAAGCTGCGGCAGCGCGCGGGAAGCGGAGATTTCGACCTATACGAGCACGTGACGTACTGCGCGCTGGACATCATCTCCGAGTCGGCAATGGGCGTGAAGCTGAACACGCAGCTCGAACCACACTCGGAGTACGTGATGGCAGTTAAAGAGTTAGTAATCGCCGCAAGCTGTTCCACGGGCACGAAAAATCACGTTTTTTTTTCAAATGGTTTCATCTACACCTTTGCAGAATTTCGGACATCATCCTAAAGCGATTGTTCTCCTTCCTGCGCGAGTACAAGTGGGCGTTTCAGTTCACGAAAGCGCACCGCCGGCAGCAGGAGCTGCTCACGGTGGTGCACGGGTTCGCCCACCGGGTCATTAGCGAGCGCAAGAAGCAACTGCAGGACGAACGGGAAAAGCAGCGTACGCTGGCGAAGCTCGATGAGGATGACGTGTACGGGAAGCGTCGCATGACACTGCTGGACCTGCTGCTGAACGTCACGATCGACGGCAAACCGCTGTCCGATGCGGACATCCGCGAGGAGGTGGATACGTTCATGTTCGCCGGCCACGACACGACCACATCGTGCATCAGTTTCGCCGCGTACCATCTCTCCCGGGACGCCACGATCCAGCAGCGTGTGTACGAGGAGATCCAAGCGATCGTGGGCCCGGACGCCCGGACACAGGAGCTGACGTACGGTACACTGCAAGAGCTCAAGTATCTGGACATGGTGATCAAGGAAACGCTGCGCATCAATCCATCGGTACCGATCATCGGGCGGCGTTCGGCGGGCGATATGCTCATCGACGGTGTCACCATTCCGAAGGGGATGGACTTTGGCATCCTGATCTACGCAATGCACAACGATCCGGCGCTCTACCCGGACCCGGCCCGCTTCGATCCGGAGCGGTTCAGTGAGGAAGCGTCGGCGAAGCGACCACCGTACAGCTACATACCGTTCAGCGTGGGCTCGAGGAACTGCATCGGGCAGCGGTACGCTATGCTGGAGGTTAAGACGATGCTGGTGAAGCTGGTGGCCAACTACAGACTGTTGCCGTGCGAGGAAAGCAACCGGCTGCGCATCAAGACGGACATGACGCTGAAGCCGGTGAATGGGGCGTTCGTGAAGATTGTCCCGCGGTAGGGGATATTGTTGCACCGCAACGATAAGATTAGCGTTATCTGGGGGCAGCAAAAAGCGACGCGCTTTACGGCGCCCGGTGTTGAACGCTTTCCAAATCCAAAAGATAGTATTAAAAATGAAACCGAATAGATGGTTTTCGAATAAAACGATAAAACTACCGACTATGATCAGGTTAATGGGAAAACGCGAAAGATTCTTTCACTATCACACCAAGCTCGTCGTTCGAGCATTACAGCGTGATAACATGCATGAACCTGCGCGTCACGTCCAGGCAAATGACCTCACGCGAATGCGATGATAGCGAAGAAACGAGCCACGACCGCGTGTGCATAAATATGACCGCAAAAACGCTCGCCGTGGGCAAATTGTGCGTGGTACAGTGGAAAGAACATTACCTTTTCGAGTGCTCCTGTCCGCTGCGAAGATGGTCATCACGTGGTTCCTACTGCTTCCCACCGGCTTGCTGCTGTTCGCGCTCTTCCTCGCACTGAAAGTGATCTGGAATCGGCGGCGGGTTCGACTCTTGCTGAAACAGTTGCCCCTCTTTCGTCCGCTACCATCGGTGCCGCTGCTGGGAAGTGCCCACCTCTTCCGGGAAACCACGCCCGATGGCATTCTGCGTACGCTGGTCAATTGCCACCGCCAGTACGGGAAGAATTTACTGCTGCAGGAGCTGTGCAACGGCTTTAAGCTGCTCACAAGCGATCCGCGCGTGATCGAGCAGGTGATGCAGTCGAAAACGATCGTTAAGCCGCATTACTATCGTTTTCTGAAACCGTGGATCGGTGTTAGCAGTGTCGTGGCCAGCGGCGAACGTTGGGCCGCGAGGCGGAAAATCATTAACCCAGCGTTCCACTACAAGATGCTGGACGAGTTCCTCGGCACGATGGTGACCCAGGCGGATGTGTTGGTAGCGAAGCTGGCACCGCACGCCGACGGTACCGACCTGGACATCAACGGACCGGTGCGGCACTGTGCGATGGACGTTATCTGCGAAACTGCGATGGGCGTTCAGCTGCAGTGCCAGACCAATCCGCCTTGTCAGTTTGTTGAAGCAACCGAGCAGTAAGTAGCGATGCAAGCGTTAAAGAATGTGAAACTGGCTATAGAAACCCTGGAACCAAAAACCTGAACCATAATTTGAGTACATTCGAACGCCTTCACCAATTCCAGCGAATGACGAAGGACAAAAGGGAATGATTCGCGATGTGGTCGTTACGCTATAACTTCCAGCCGTAATCGATCTTGATCAGAGTTATTGGATCATCTTTCTACTAGTTACTTGTAACGGGGTTCTGGAATTGGATGAATTTCTTCTCCAAGAAACTTGCATGGGAATTGTAAGATGATTTCAGTGACGGGAAATTTTGATCATATACTGATTACATTATGATATGCTGCGTAAGAGATGGATTTTTCAACAGGTAGTTTCAATCTTTTTGATCCATCCAGTTGCAGGTGCTATTCAAATATTTCACGAATTTTTTGAACAGATGGCGTGCGGGTGGCGTGCTATTATTAGTTCAAGAAATTAGGAATAAAGTCAGGGCATTCTACGATTATATGTTTCACTCATGTCCTTGTCTTGCCGTTCAGGATGACGGACCTCATCTTCAAGCGAGTGTTCAACCCGTTCCTAACAAACGACTGGATTTTCGCCTGCACCAGCGGCGGCCATCGTCAACGGGTGGCCAGACAGATAATTAACCAATTCACCAGCTCCGTGATACGAGAGCGCCGCGCACGCAACACCGCCAGTGCGGTGGTTCGCACGCGTGACGAAGAAAATCGCACGTGCAAGTTGCCGTTCCTCGATCTGCTGCTGGAAACGCACCTCGAAGGACGACCACTGACGGACGACGAGATTCGCGGTGAGGTGGACACGTTTATGTTCGCCGGTCACGACACCATCACCGCGTGCGCTAGTTTCGCACTGTACTATTTGTCCCGCGACCCGGACGTCCAGCAGCGACTGTACGACGAACTGATAGCCGTTTACGGTACCGGCGACTTGGGCCCGATAAGGCTGACGTATGCGTCGCTGGTGGAGCTGAAGTACACGGAGCTGGTGATCAAGGAAACGCTCCGAATGACTCCTGCGGTGCCAACGATTGGGCGGCTGTCGGCCGGCGATATGTGTATCGATGGCGTCCAGATACCGCCCGGTACGGAGGTAATGTTCAACATCTTCGTCTTGCAGAACGATCCGGACCACTTTCCGGACCCGGCCCAGTTCCGACCAGAACGATTCTTGGAGGACCCGTCACCGTACAGCTATCTGCCGTTCAGTTTGGGTGTGCGCAGCTGCATCGGGCAACGGTACGCCGTGATGGAGATAAAGACGATCCTGGCGAAGATGGTCTCCCGGTACCGGTTGCTACCGTGCGAGGAGCAGAACAAGTTGCAGCTGAAGGCAGACCTGACGCTCAAACCGTTCCGCGGGGCATTCATTAAACTGTTGGACAGGACATAGATATAACACCTCAGAGATGGATGAGTTGTAATTTTAATAAATGAAAAACGTAGCATATCCATTTCATATTAGCAAACAAAAGTTTTCCTTTCTCACGGAAAAACCTAGCAAGCGTAACTGTTAAAACGATTTGAAGCTATAGGTGAAGTTGCACAAAATTGTGAACCACTTGGTGTGGTTGGAAGAGTTTCTTGCAACATAATTTAACAACGAATTACTTGACCAGCCCTCGGGTTCACATCATCCATCCAGGCAGTTTCCGCAATATGTTCGGAACCGTTTTCCGGGCCATCGTTAAATCCACAGCAGTTCGGGACATGCAGAACCGGGGCTCGTAATGCGTTATGAATTTATGCCACCATCATAATTACGACCGTTGCACTTTCCGGCACATAAATGGCAAGCCATTGCGGTCGTCATCGTCTGGTCCTGCTGGCGTCACAGTGTCACACGTCGTGTCTAGGATGTGATCGAAACCATCCACAACGCCCACGCCGCCCGTGTCGTTTGTAATCAAATGCAAACATCAACTGCAGACGCCGAGTTTCGGGTACGTGCCGGCGTACGAGCATGTCGAAATTTCCGTACGATTCGTCCGTACGAATGGACATTATTCGCGATGAGTACAATGTCGTCTCTCGGGGAGGAATGGCGGGACGGCAGGGGATCGTTTGTTAAATTGATATCTTGCGGACTTTTTATGAACTATCATTTCTGGAGGTCCTTCCGCCACGCTACACGCAGCTTATTTTACGTCCGATCGGGTGATGCAATTTCCGCACCAACCTTCAGGGCGCGTGTGGGCGCCGTTAACCGGAAATAATGAAATGGGCGTAAAAATGGAGACTGCGTGTGCACAATATATATTTTTTGTGCTTCAATTTGTACTTTGCTGCCACAGACCGACCGTCACCCGAGACGGCACCCGTATGGTAATTTCAATGAACAAATTGCGGAGAAGAACTACAGAAGAAATCCAGCATTACGGTGGGCACAACATTGCCCCGGATCAATCGTAAAAATTGAAGAAGTATATGACTGTTTTTTTCCCAGCGGTAGAGCGGAATACAGAGAGACACTTTAACTTTGTGTTCCGTTCGGTGTGCCTCGATGCCGAAAATCGATGCCTGCTACAACGGCCTTTGAAAGGCATCACAAATGAGCCGGAAAAAGACGCTAGGCGCCCAATTGCCACTCGCGCCGCGTGTATCGTGTTACATCCAATTTATTTAATTTTTTTTCTTTCATTCTTGCCTGTCCATATGGACTGCGCCTCTCAGTGCTGTCTGTGAAGAGATGGCACTCTC